>OOFG01107466.1:0-11883 GCA_900323295.1 Molva molva
ATAATATGAACTGAGATACAGCACAGGTAACGACAAGCCTGGGCTAAGCTACCATTTAGAAAAAATTTATGAGCGTTGTGTAATGAGCATTGTCTTTGTTCCACCCATCCCATATATGGCGTTAGCATGTTGTCATGGCGACAGAGGAAACGCGGCTTCCTGGTTCTGACCCTTCTGTTGTATTCGATTGGAGTGGTGATGATTAGTCTCCAGCAGCCGGAGCAGGCGGACCGACTGGTAAGTATGGAACATTTTGACCCTCATTAGTCAAAATGTATGAAGGGCTATTGGGTACAAAACCGTCTGGGAAAATACGCCTTAACACGGCAAAATGGACCACATAGAATATAAACGCGTTTAAAATACCCGCGTTAACACGGAACAAACAGCCACGTTGAGACGGCCAAAATGAACGCCTTGACTACACAGCCAATAGTACTGCAGCATTTTGCCATTTATTTGTACGGAAGCGTAATGCATTCACTTGAGAAAATTAATTCTGCTCGTTTTTCTGAATTAACGACATAATTATCTCAGAATTAGAAGCAAACATGTCACACCTGTTAAGTTGAATCCAGTTTTATTTTGGTTGATGTTTGAGACATTAGGAGATCAACCCCCTACTTGAGATACCTTTGAAGGGTAAGGCTGATGAGCAGCAGCAGCCCTACTCCGTGCAGGTGAGAGCTTCTCTTGGGATTTTGAGGTATCTCGTTAATTCAGAAAAACAGCAGAATTATTTTTTGCCATGAAAACTTTTCTCAGAATTCTGAGACAATAAACTTGTTTATTCAGAAAAACAGCAAAAAAATTTTATCCATTAAAACTTTTCTCTGAATTCTGAGATAATTATGCCGTTAATTCAGAAAAACGAGCAGAATTTATTTTCTCAAGTGAATGCATTACGCTTCTGTATATAAGCATATATTTGACTTGTCTTTCACCAGAAGAATAGAGTATAACACACTTTCCATTAAAGCTATAACAGAAGTTATATTGGCAGCTTCTCACTTGGAAATCTGCTTTTAGATGCCTAGCTACATATTATAAATTAGACTTCAATGTACCGTAGCTTCATGTAAACAAGCAGATGAAGGACCAGGTTGGCCTACCGACTAAGTGCTTCTCTAGTGTACACACTTGATGACACTTGACACTACATGGGGGGTGGGGTGTAAGTGCACATCAAAAGGGCCTAGGCTACTACAGAGTCTACACGTCGTGTTCATTGCAGGTACGTTTTTGGAAAATGTATTCTATATTGACATTGTATTGTAGGCTATGTTTTGTAATTGTGCAAATAAACCTTTCTAAAAGCATTCTCATTTGTTTGTTAACATTTCTCACTGTAAGAGGTCTCTTTTAGCATCGCTGTTATTCAAAATTATTTTATTCTTTTAATTATGTGAATTAATAACACTTATAGCTTTCTTAACACTGTCTTTTATTGTTTAACAATATGCTAATTATCATATCATATCATAACCACATAGCCATTACCATTACGGTTGTCAACTGATAACCGATATGCACAACATTGTTATCAGACGATTAGCTTTCTATAAACGCTAGCTTGCACTCATAGAACTGCTACGATTAATACTTTTTAACATACTCACACATACTCCTTAGCCTCATAAAGGCCAACATGCATCTTTCTCTACATTTTAGGCCGTGTTCACGCAAGCATTCTGAATGTCTCATCTGCGATTCCCTTCCCTTTTCTGAATTCTGCATTCTGAATCTAGATCCATTCTAGATTCAGTAGACTCCACGTCTCTGGTGTAAACAGGAAGTGATGACTCCCCTCTGCTTCTCTCGCCTGCACCCACAGTCGAGCGCCACCTGCCACCTCAGGGTGCGGTCCGAGACCTTCACCCGAGTCCCCGGCTCCAGGACCCTACTGGTCAACGCGTTCCGCGAGCACCGGACGGACGACGCGAGCGTTCGACTGCTGGCCATCGTGCCCGGCGAGGAGGACTCCCTGCGGAGTCGCTGTGTGTTTTGCTGCCAAAAGGATGGAGAGATGGCCACCGCGGCAGCCAAGCGTACCACCCACCGTTCCCACTATGCCTTCCCGTACGGGACAGGAGACTTCCTGTGCCAGATCCCCCTCGGCTGCGAGCCCCGGTAGGTCTACTTCCGGAGAGTGTAAGCCAAATTCAACTGTTTGGATGGAGCCACTCTGCACTCCAAAACACGAAGAAAAGGTGGTCTATCAGCGGCATATATCAGAGGGAACCTTAGGGGTCGGTTATTGGCTAACTTAAGAGTAGGTCTACTGCTTTATACGGGTGATGGTAAAGAAATTTTGTTTTCCATGAAAATGTTGGACGTCATTTTTCCAAAGCTGACCAATGGAGAACGCAAATCCCAGACCAATGACGTCATTGGTCCAGTCTTTCCATTTGTATTTAGCGCTAACAGATGAATGAAGTATGAAGCAATAGCGAGCAGGTGGGTGCCCTTTAAGGGGTGTGTGGTAATTTGATTGATTTAGTCATGATCGAACATCAATAGAAACCTAAAGAACATCTTCTCACTATTTCTCAGGTTTTAATTCCCATCTGCCAACTTCCCCTTCCCTCTTCATTCAAACTTGTCCGCGACATAAAGATAGAACCTTTCCCAAATGTATTCTATCTTCAGTATGAATCCTAAGAAGGGATTTATTCACAGTAGGTTGCGTCACCTATGCCCGGCGAGAAGTAGACCCCTGCGGAGAGCATTGTTTCCTGTAGAGGTCTGGGATTGGTCCTCGCGGATGGCTCTCTCACGCACACATCATCACGTTCACATCAATGTAGTGCAGACCTCAAGCAGACCTCAGCCCCGCTGCTGAAGGAGTCTTAGAGGAAACACTGTGAAGGAGTTTTCTGTCAAGACATTAAAACCAACTGCTTATGGCAAAGCCCAGTCTCTTGAGAACGGACTGAGATGCCCTCACCAGAGGGATTGGTAGAACCAGGCTTATTTCATGTGCCATTCAACTCTGGAAAGAAATGCCTCCTAAAGAGCGGTTAAAGTAGGCGAATGTTATGATATTAAGTAAGATAAGATCTATACTTCCTGCTACACAGGAAGACTTTGGGGCCTTGGTGGTTCCCAGTGGTCTCGCAGATGACAGAAAGCAAAAGCATGACATTCAATGTTTGCTTATTTTATTTATTTGATGTACTTTCTTTAGTACTTTCTTTAGTTGTAATTTCTAAATTGTATCTTCATGATTGAAGGCACTTGGATAAAGGTGTCAGCTAAATAAATGTTATGAACACAAAAGCATTACTTCCTGTAAAGACACCTCTCTTCCTGGCCAACATGATATGTTCATATTACAGCATGTTGTCATATGTGTCAAACATAATTTGACACATAATTAAACACAAAACATGTCAAAGTAAGAGGAAAAAAGTATGAAATGGAATTATATAGAAGGAAGTAGGTAGAATATAAATAAACTCTCTCTCTCTCTCTCTCGCTCGCTCGCTCCGGAACAGTACTCCCAGAAGATCACAGATGCTTTCTGTAGTTTGCTAGCCTCCCATGTGGCAGCCTGATCTCCCTCTTAACCCCCAGCACTCCTGCTTAACGATCCTCGGGCTTGCCTCGTTAAGGGAGGAAGTCCATGTAAGGCTTGGGGGTGGAGCCAGCGGGCTGCAAGATATCTCCCTGCAATAACAATTCCCTCCCTGCCTTCTGCCACAATATATATATAGATTAAAAAAAAGACTGTCACAATAGCAATTCATAAATATGAATTTCACTGTCACATATGGAGCCTACAGTAACATCCTTAACCTATTTGAACAATATAAGTGCGGTCTCTGATTGGCTGGTCTCTGATTGGGAGGGTGCATGTTCCCCAGGTACGTCGGGCTGTTGTCAGGAGACAGCGTGGACTTCACCAACTTCACCCTCCTGCCCGTCCTGAACCGGGCCCCCGAGGAGCGCTCCCGGCCCCCGCTGAACTTCACGCTGTGCATCGCCAACATGTTCAACAGCTACAACAACGTGCTGCAGTTTGTCCAGGTCTCTCTCACGATCACGCCCGAGCCCGATCACGCACTCAAAACAGAACAAAGATAGAAAAAACATATAGAAATAAATATATCATTACATCAATGACATACATAATTTAATTTAATAAAGATAATACATTTGTTATTTATTTATTATTATATATATATATATTTTTTAACTATGACTTGAAGGATGTGATGTTTCAGTGATGAGCAAAATGATGATTCATTCATTCATACTCAGGTCTTTGTGGTCCCCTTAATGTCTTCATGTGCCCCTTACTCTTTAGACCTAGGAGCCCAGCGCTAGTTTGGAAATGTGGGTGCCTGTAGAATAAGCTAGGCCCCCATGAGCTGTAGGCCTGCCACCTGTTGGCCATGATCACTCAGAGAAGACGCCTCTGACGTGTGTTCCAGCAGAATAACGTGTCCCGATAACTTCCAAACCCATGTTGGTATCTAAGTCATGTTACGAAGACCAGCATCTGTGGGGACTCTCACACCTACAGCATGGATCTCGAGACCTCTGTGTGATGACAGCTTTTAGAAACCACAGCAGCTTACAGCCCTGGTCGCATGAAACAAATACAAACATGGATTCAGGAAAATGTACATTTATTATTGGAATAGAAATGGAAAGGAAAGTGTGCTTCTGTGTCTGTGCAGGCGATGGAGCTCTACCGACTGCTAGGGATCCAAAGAGTCTTCGTCTACAAGACCAGCTGCTCCACTAGCATGGAGACAGTGCTGGATTACTACTCCAGCAAGGTGCGCTAACAAGCTAACCCACCAACATTTCGTTTACAATAAATGTAAACGACCATACGTGTTTGAACACGTTTGATGGAACAGCACCTCCTCGTCGTTTAGGATTCAACCTGTTTGTTTCATTGAACATGAGCCAGACGGGATGTCTTTTCTTTGCTGGATAAACCCGTCGTTATGATCTCCCCCCTGACCCGTGGAAGGGGAGGATGGGGGAGTGTGCTAAATGATCATAAGGTCAAAGGTCAGGTTCATGGCTTGGACCCCAAAGCCATAAATATCATAACATTTTCTCAGATCTCTCTAATGTTTCATGTGCCGTGTTTGGTTCCCTTGTGCCCTATATAGCGCTCTATTTGGGCTGTCACCATAAAAGAAGTGTACACTTGTTTCCGCACTATATCCCAAAAAACGTCTTTGAAAACATGATTGCATTTTCCACAGGTGGGTTTCCTCCAGGTACTGCCCTGGCCAATCGAGGCCTACCTGAAACCTTCTTCAAGCTGGACACCTTCTCTGTCTCCGGGTCAAATCCACTACTACGGCCAGATACCCTCCAGCAACGACTGTCTTTACAGAAACATGTACCGGTCCCGCTATGTCCTCATGCACGACGCCGACGAGGTCATCCTGCCCACAGGTAGGTCGGATTTGAAGTTAATTTGCGTTTCGCAATCAACGTCAGTCAGGCCTTGGCTCAGCAGTTGATCACCAAATATGGGCACGGCCTTAAGTTGTTAAAAAGGACTCTGGCCAATCAGATCAAGTAACTAAGTGCATGCTCTCTTCGCTGTTATTGCAGTTTCCTCTTCATCTTTTAACATCGTCATTCAGTCTATTTTCGATAAAAAACATTTTGATTGATGAGTAAGTCAGGGAAGCTGTAAGGGACTGTTGTGTCTCTAGGTGTTCAGCCTACTGTGACTGAATGACGATGATGTGAATCTATTGACAGGCAACGTGTCTTTTCAAACGTTGATACGGGACCTGGAGAAAGCCCATGGAGAGAAGGTCAACTTCTACTTCCCCAACAACGTTTTCCCTTACGAAGAAAAGGAGACAAACAGCAGGTAGGCCATTCCGCCAGAAGATAACGAAACGTTTCATTTCAATACATTTATTTAGCGGACGCGACTGACAGTAAGTGCATTCAACAATGAAGATATACCCCAAAAAGTGCAAGATTCATTTAAGTGCAAACAAATTCACAAAAGAAGCAAAGCAACTGCTTTTAAGTGCTACGGTATAGAAACCAGAGATGGAGACCGATAGATAGAGAATTATTATTATTTTTCTCTTCAGTTATGACCTTCCAGAGTGGAGGAATGTTCCTGGCACCAGCTTCCTGGGGCATGTTTTGAGGGAGCTGGACACCTCGGGGTACAACACCGGGAAGCTGGTGCTGGACCCCCGCAGTGTCCTGCAGATGGAGGTGCACAGTGTGCAGGAACACTTCCCAGGAGGGCGCACGGAGAGGGTAAGCGATGCATACTGTAGTATTCTATTATTAATCCCTTGTTCAATACGCCTGCCTCTGTATGAGACCATCTAGATTCTAGACCGCTCCCAGCTCATTTCTGACCAATCAGGGCATCTCTTCCTTGATTGGTTTGCCTGTCAATCACATGTGCAACTGAAATGGATGCAACACTTTTCAACGGCTGGAGGGAGGGAGCAGGGAGGGAGGGGGCATCTCTTTGGTTTAGTTTGGTTAGCTTCTGCTCTTTGATACTCTCCATCCTTACAACTCTCTAATCTTAGCTACAGCACCTTTAATGTCCCGTTTTCCTTGTTCTATCTATAATAACTAACTAATAATAAATTATTAACTCATAGACCATATTAATCGTTTGGTATATGGAATATCGTAAAAATTGTGAAAATGGTGAAAATGCCAATTGCAAATTAGCAGAGCATAGCACATATGAACTCTGCTGTCAGAGGTGACAGCAGAGGTCCCACTTTCTGCTCTTCAATTAACAATTGACTAAACGTTTCAACACTCATGGCAATTTGCGAGGGTTACTATGACCGCATGAATCCTGTTGGTCCACCCTTCCAGATCGGCCGAGCGCTGGGGCAGCTCTACCACGTACGCCGCAGGAAGAACAGCCAGCAGGGGGCGCTGGTCCGCGACCAGGGTCTGCTGAAGGTGGCCCGGCCTCTGGTGGAGCAGGTCAACCACGCCCTGAGCAACATGGGCCTCCTCACCACCACTGCAGGCCAGGCTCCACCCTCACCCCAGCCCTAGTCCCGCGGTGGGGGCTGGGCCTCATCTGACAGCATCCGGTCAGCTCTGGTGCCTCCTACTACACCACCCATCAGGTCAGCTTTGGTGCCTCCTACTACACCCATCCTGTCAGCTCTGGTGCCTCCTACTACACCCATCAGGTCAGCTCTGGTGCCTCCTACTACACCCATCCTGTCAGCTCTGGTGCCTCCTACTACACCCATCAGGTCAGCTCTGCTCCCTCCTACTACACCCAAATGCATCTTCCCCTCTCCTACTTCTTTGTGAACTTCAGTTTTCCCCGGTGAAACACTGCTACAGAAGAAGAGGAGCTGTGCCTCCCTCTCTCTCGCCACTATCCACTATAGTAGATACCCATAAGCTAAATGGGTTGTGATCTCTGTGCGGCAGTGGCCCAGGTGGAGCAGATCGCCTGGCAAACGAATGGTCGCCGGTTCAATCCCTGGCCCGTCCTAGCTGAGTAGGACGGGCCGGGTTCCCACTCTTTGTAGCTTATCATTTTCAAGGACATTTTCCTGAACCTTTCAGGCCTGTGATAGTTACGTTAGTTTAAATTGCGAAATTAGCATGACTTTGCTACCATCCTCTTCCAGGACATTTGATCAATTTGGACCTTTTCCATGTTTTCCATAAATGGAAAGAAAAGCTTTTAAAATCCAGGTTTTCCAGGACGTGTTGGAATCCTGCCAGGATCGCGGTGTGTGAACTTGTGTGTGAACGTGTGTGTGAACGGGTGAATGTTTTATGCTCGTGCGCTTTGAGTGGCCACAGGTCAGAAAAGCGCTTTGTAGTCCATTTATTATTCATCGTAATGAATATCATTAACGGTTATTGACGTAAAACGACGATCTCTCTTAACCCCCACATGGTTTCTCTATTTCTAACTTCTAGTTTTATACCAATACAAAGTTATCAGGTTATTCCATATCAAAAAGGGGAAAAAACAAATGCTGTATTTTTCATTTTTTTTATCTCTTTGCACCTATAAATAAAGCAACCCTTGCACATCATGTCGTCTGCGTATTATTCATATTATTACAATACCACGTTCATACCAGACGCCAGCGGCCCCCAACCTTTTTTTGCCCGTGACCCCATTTCTAGCTCTGAAAATAATTGCGACCCCAACTTTAAGTTTTGTCCATCTGCTTCCACACAAATATCTTTCACCCAATCATCTGCCGGTGATACCAACGTCCTCGTCCATCGCTCTGCCCCCCCACTGAGTGATACCAACGGCCTCGTCCATCGCTCTGCCCCCCACTGAGTGATACCAACGTCCTCGTCCATCGCCCCCCACTGAGTGATACCAACGTCCTCATCCATCGCTCTGCCCCCCCACTGAGTGATACCAACGTCCTCATCCATCGCTCTGCCCCCCACTGAGTGATACCAACGTCCTCGTCCATCGCTGCCCCCCACTGAGTGATACCAACGTCCTCGTCCATCGCTCTGCCCCCCACTGAGTGATACCAACGTCCTCGTCCATCGCTCTGCCCCCCACTGAGTGATACCAACGTCCTCGTCCATCGCTCTGCCCCCCACTGAGTGAGGCGTCGTTTGCTCGTCTGTGAGTCATCAGGCGGTCAGTTCGTATTTACAGGACGTCTAGGAGACCGTAGAAAGATAAAACATCAAATATCTCCAGCTTATGTCAGCAATCTCACGCGACCCCGTGACACATCAGGGGTCCCGACGCCGGGGTGGGACCCCTGCCGTGGGGTGCTGTGGGCGGAGCTGGTGGGTGCTCACGTGTCTCCCATAAGGTGCTGTGGGCGGAGCTGGTGGGTGCTCACGTGTCTCCCATAAGGTGCTATGGGCGGAGCTGGTGGGTGCTCACGTGTCTCCCATAAGGTGCTATGGGCGGAGCTGGTGGGTGCTCATGTGTTTCTTCAGGTTCCCGTTCTGGGAGAACTCCTTGGGGCACTTGGGGCAGCTGAAGGGCTTGACCCCGTCGTGGCTCAGCATGTGTCTCTTCAGGCAGCTGACGGTGAGGAAGCGCTTGGGACAGACGGCGCAGGGGTAGGGCCGCTCCCCCGTGTGCGAGCGGCCGTGCACCATCAGGTGGCTCTTGGTGGTGAAGCCCTTGCCGCAGTGCGTGCACGTGTACGGCGTGTCGCGCGTGTGCGTGCGCGTGTGCAGCAGCAGCTCCCCCGACGACAGGAAGGTCTTGCCGCAGGCGGGGCACAGGTAGTTCTTCTGGCCGGCGTGCATGCGCATGTGGCGCACCATGCTCACCTTGCTGAAGCGCTTGCCGCACTCGGGGCAGAGGTGGACGGGGCCGTCGGTGTGCGTGCGCTCGTGCTGCCGCAGCGAGTAGCGGCACAGGAAGCTCAGGGGGCAGTTGCTGCAGGGGAAGGCCCGCCCCCTCTTGTGCAGCCTCTGGTGCTGGTAGAAGCCCGACTTGCTGCCGAAGCCCTTCTCGCAGGGCAGGCAGCGGTAGGGCAGCGCGTGCAGCTTCAGGTGGGTCTTCAGCTGGTTGGGCAGCTGGAAGGTCTTGTCGCAGCGCGGGCACCGCGTCTCCTCCTCGGCGTGGAGCGGGTTCACCGGCCGCGTGCTCAGGAACCGACGGTCCTCCGCCTTGGGCCCCGCAGGGGGGCCGCCCGGCCGCTCCGCCCCCTCTTCCTCCTCCGTCACTTCTTCTTCCTCCGCCAGCTCTTCCTCCACACCTTTCCTCCTCCTCTTCCTCCTCCTAGTCTGGGCGGGCGTGGCCGCCTGCTCCACCCCATCGTCGTTCTCCTTCCTCCGTCCCTCCCGGAGCGCTCCGTCCACAGCTTTCCTCCGGCTCTGCGGTCGCCCTCGGGCCCTGCGTGAGGAGGGGATGGGGGGTTCTGTAGAGGGGGGGATGTGGGGTTCTGTAGAGGAGAGGATGTGGGGTTCTGTAGAGGAGAGGATGTGGGGTTCTGTAGAGGGGGGGATGTGGGGTTCTGTAGAGAGGATGTGGGGTTCTGTAGAGGGGATGTGGGGTTCTGTAGAGAGGATGTGGGGTTCTGTAGAGGGGATGTGGGGTTCTGTAGAGGGGATGGGGGGTTCCCTTGAGCGGGGGATGTGGGGGGGACAGATCTTGTGGAGGTGGATCTTCACCAGCTTCAAGGTGGGCTGGCGATGGGTGGACCGCTTGCCCCCTGGAGAGGAGAGGAGCAGCGTGAGCGGAGCATTGGTGGCGACGCCCGTCCCCAGGTGGAGAACTGAGTAACTCCATCATTCACACATCGAGTGTTAAGATGATGAACATTTCAGAATTAACAGAATTACAGAAAATCACGAAAGAAACAGTTACCGTTTACAATAATGGTACATTAATTAACAATTAAGTCACTTTAATTAATAATAAAAACATAATGCAGTAATAAGCAGTCAACTAACAGTTAACTAATGGTCTAGTAATCCTTGACTAGTGGTGTTCATGCTTACTAATAGTATTCATGTTCAGTCTAAGGTAATGGTACTTATGTTAGCTACGGTATTCATTTATCCATTATCTAATATGGTTAGGGTTAACCCTAACCCACTACTCAAGAGTGGAGACGGTGCCAGTGCAGCCAGAGATACTAACAAGAACTGAACTACAATCCAAAAACCACTAACCCACTTCCCCTCATCTCAACACGCTAATGCTATAAAATAATACTTATTAATGCATGAACTAATGTTAATTAATGGTTAGTTAATAAAGTGTTACCAAAGATGCAAACAAACAGGGAGAAGGACAGCAGGAAACGGAAAGCGACAACTAAATCCCTCCTCATCGTCTGCAGCGGACCGGGTCTGCAGCGGACCGGGTCTGTAGCGGACCGGGTCTGCAGCGGACCGGGTCTGCAGTGGACCGGGTCTGCAGCAGACCGGGTCTCACCTGACGGTTTTGTGGGCAGCCACCCATGGCTGTGGCCCGTGGTGCTGTCCCGGGACTCCTTGTCCCCGCCGCAGACGTCCCCGTCCCCGCTGTCCTCGTCTTCCTCCGGGCGGGCGTTGGCCATGAGGGGGTTCCCCTCCTCAGCGCGGGGCGAGCCTGAGGGTCAACGACACGATCAGCCTCCGCTATGAACCCCCGCACCGGAGAGACGGGGTTCAGGGGTACGTGGTAGAACCCCCGCACCGGAGAGACGGGGTTCAGGGGTACGTGGTAGAACCCCCGCACCGGAGAGACGGGGTTCAGGGGTACGTGGTAGAACCCCCGCACCGGAGAGACGGGGTTCAGGGGTACGTGGTAGAACCCCCGCACCGGAGAGACGGGGTTCAGGGGTACGTGGTAGAACCCCCGCACCGGAGAGACGGGGTTCAGGGGTACGTGTTAGAACCGTGGTTCTTCCACTCCACAAACTAAAGGCAGTGTTCTAGAAGGACCATGTGGACCCTGAACATGATATACAAGGTGAGGTGAGGTGAGGCGTGGTGAGGTGAGGTGAGGCGTGGTGAGGTGAGGTGAGGTGAGGTGAGGCGTGGTGAGGTGAGGTGAGGTGAGGCGTGGTGAGGTGAGGTGAGGTGAGGCGTGGTGAGGTGAGGTGAGGTGAGGTGAGGCGAGGTGGTGCCACAGCAGGAAGTAGAAGTCGTAGTTGAATAAAGAGATCAAATTGCAAACAACAAAGAAACTAGATATATACAGAAAACAACACAACAACGCAAACGTGACGCACAAACAAATGGAATTCAGATGAAAAGGAAGATAGTAAAGAGAAAACCGAAATAAAGAGAACAATAGAGAGAAGCAACGTGAGTCCCACAGGGAACGTGGAGAACCCTTGGTAAGGAACCAGGTTCTCCTCCTCAGGGCGTGTACGTAACCCACCGCGGCTCAGGGTTCCCATCTCCCGGTGGTGCAGCAGGAGGGTCTCCAGTGAAGAGGGATCC
>OOFG01107471.1:0-10547 GCA_900323295.1 Molva molva
CGATCGCCCAGACAACCCAAGGAGGGGACAGTGGAAGAACAAGATGTTGTTTATTGTGATTGTGCGGTTTGTTTGTGTTTAGCAACGCCGCTCCAAATATACATCTCTGTGGCGGGAGGTTGTGTGTGTGTGTGCATGTGCGTGCGTGTGTGCGTGTTTGTGTGTGTGTGTGTGTGTGTGTGTGCGTGGTTGCTAAGTTAAATTTGGGGCGTAATTAAACCACCATGGATGCTTTTAAACGAGGGTTTGTTGGTATTGTATTTTGGAAAGTACGTGGGAAGGGGTGATGAGAGAGAGAGAGAGAGAGAGAGACATTGAAGGAGAGACTGATGGGGAATGTCATGGAATGTTGCACTGGATAAAATGGCTTCAAACTTTGGGGTTGGCTTAAACGATGGACAACAGAAGGACAACGCTTACGATCATTTACACTCTTAACACAACACTCCTATGCAAGTACTTTGTTTCTGTGCCATTGCACTGTACTTTTTGGAATGCTTATGTATATTTCCCCTAGGTCTCTGAACATCATCTTCAGGAAAAATAATAAGGGTTTTCAAAGAGGGTGGGGGTGGGGTTCACGGGGTGACTCATTGTATTTTTCAGCTTGGTTGCCGTGGTTATGCTCCGAGACACAAAAGCAGTTTGAGTTCTCCGTCTCCGTAAACACGTTTTAGGTAACAGATAGTTTAACATGACTAAGGCCAACCTACAGAGAACACGCGTGTGTGTGTGTGTGTGTGTGTGTGTGTGTGTGCAAGCGTTCTAGTCTGTGTGTGTGTGTTTGTGTGTGTGTGTGTCTGTGTGTGTGCAAGCGTTCTCGTGTGTGTGTCTAAGTGTGTGTGTGTTTTGCGGTTCGAGCCCTGGGATGACGGAACGCGTGTGCTATGACCGAAAGTGTCTGTGACGAGGCGTTGTTTTCTTAGTTTTTATTTTGCTCGCTATGACGAGGGACGTGGAGGAATGTCCGATACCTTCTGTCATCATGCTGCCCATCAGAGTCCAGAGTCCCCCATTGCTTCTAATGGGGCTGTAAGCAGAACCACATGCATTCTTAAGCAACCACTAGGCTGGGATAATACAGTGATTTAGCTGCATGGCCGTTATTACTCACAGGTTCGTATGACTGATGACTAGAATATTCAGATTCCTTTGTTCTTAAAACATTTTTCTTTCTCCTCGCTTTTTTTTCATTGTCATCATCTTCATCACAATCGTAACTCTTATTATTACTAGATTGTTCCACTTGCTGCCTCATCTGCCAGTATCTTGTCTAAAGCACATCCAATCAACAGTTTATTTAACGTATAACAATTGACTAATGCATCAATTATCGCATAATTATTCATGCAAAATAAACAGTGATTCATTTGGTTCCCAGACTGCTTGTAAAACAAGGTAACGCGTGTGTTACGTAATGGTCCTCATAAGTGATCTGAACCACAGCTTACGGTGAAAAGCACCGGCCCAACCTTTCCTTGTGTAGCATGGAACGAATGGCAAAAATACATCTCCCAAATACGATGTAACATTCTGTGGATCAATTCCGTCATGTCTCGATTCTACATACATTCAGTAGCTACGCAGGCGATTCCTCCGTCACGTCGTTAACCAATTAGGGTGGAGGCCTCGTTGCCACGGCCACCAAACGTTGACGTGAGGTGATATTCCAAGTGGCAGACTTGGAGGCTTAAGGTTTGCCTGTTAACTTCCGTCTACGACTAACCACACAAGCTGATGGCGGTTAAAGACCTCCTAGCTAAGTGTGGTGTTTTCCTGGCCGTTCACAGTCCTTCATGGCGGTCCAGAGAGTGCTTTTCTCATGGAGTCTCCTGTGGAGCTCTGTTGTCATTAGAAACCAGGAAATACTCTGGCTTCTCTGAAGGATGTTAAAACTAACACCACAGACCTAAAAAATACCGTATCCCCACGTAGCCTCTCTGGTTTACCGAGAGTCAGACAGCGCTGGGTCTGGGTGATTACGTAAATAGGGAACGCATTAAGCTGTTGCAATGTCAACAATAAACAGTGTGACTATTTGCCCATTAGTGTGTGCAGCAATCTCAATGCATTCCTGCTAAAAAAATCCACCTCTAATACGGCTGTGTGGGTGTGTTGGCAATGCGCAGCTCATCCTTCTAGCAGCACTTTGTGTGTTCATTATTCTTGTTGTTGTTTTTGTTACGTTCATGTCGGACCACTTTGAGATTGCAAATGTGATTAAGTGCTATACAAATAAAGTTGAGTTGACTTGGAAGGTGCAGGGGTAATAATGAGGGTGTGTTAGCTCTGGATAATGAGAGACGACTGCTGTGCTTAGTTCCAAGCCATTAGGAGTAAACTGAGGCAGCCTTATCTTCAGGACTTGATTTCCAAAGTGTTAAGGTAACAGGGTTAATCTGCCACCTGAGGCCAAGACTAAAACCTGGGCTTCTCTGTACGCCTGGTTTAGTGCATCACACATAGTTGTATATCTATATTGTATATATATATATGTTCAACTGTTACCGGGTGGTAGAGATTAGAAAGCCTGATTCATGGAGGGTTGACTATTTCAAAATCCTAGTTATGTTGTGTTATGGTATGTTCACTTCGATTGAGGTACTCTGGTACAATGTACCAGCTCCAATAAGATAATTAAGAAGAAGATTTCAGGCAATATGACAACGTCGGGATTCAAAGCCACACCTCCAGAGAGACTGGAGTTAAATCCAGCGCCTTAGACCGTTGGGCCACGGCACCCGAGCTCTGTAAAATATTGTAAATGCCTTCTCTTCCCTTGTGTGGAAAGAGAGGCTCCTTATTGAAGTCAGGGCCGGGGCTTGTGACTGTAATTTAACGGTGGCGTGTAATGGGACCGAGAACAGTCCCTCTCTGTGGAGCTGCCTCCTTAGAGAGTGACTTCATTTAAAGAGCATGTTTCTGAACAACGTGTAAAGTGCTTAACAGGGCAGATTAAAGCACATGATGAAGAACAACAATGACCCATTGATGTCAGCGGTATTATTTATTTTAAATCATGAAACAGAGACAGTATTTAGTTATGTGTTGTATTTAATCCAACATATAACTAAATATTAGGAATGTCTGTTAAATGTAAGCTAAAAAAACGTAAACAATAAAGAAAACATTTAAATCCGAAAACTGTCATTTTGTCGGACGTGTTTTTCGAAAAATCATTTGCTCGATTCTGACTCAGAAAACGTTTTGCAGACGAATCACCGTTTAAAGTAGTAATTATTATGCATAATAATAATATTCCTGATCTATCGTCATCTTTCCCCCCAGGCCAAGCGGAAGGACGGCCGGGACCAGAGCGAGACGTCCACAGCGCCCTCTCCTGGCGGGGAGGAGGAGGAGCCCTTCTCCTGGCCGGGGCCCAAGACCCTCCGCCTGCGACGCACCTCGCAGGGCTTTGGCTTCACGCTGCGCCACTTCATCGTCTACCCGCCCGAGTCCGCCGTCCACTGCTCTCGCAAGGTCAGTCCGGGTCCTGTGTTGTCAGGCAGGATAGTCCGTCGGTATCGAATGATCAGCGGAAATGTTCTGGGTTTGATTCCCCTCCGTGTCCTCGACCAGGATGTAAGCATTGTTTAGCGAGGATGGGTCCAGTGGTTGGGGTTGTAAGCTAATGGGTTCTGGGTTTGATCCCCCCCACATGTCTGCTCCCTACCTGAAGGCATCTTTGAGCATGCCCATCCCCCTGCCTGCTCCTTAATCACATGTGTATTATCTTATATCTCAAATCTGTCTGTTAAATGACTAAATATTAAGTAGTGATGACTTATAATTATAGTAGTAAGTCGTAAGCATTGGTAGTAAATCTTCTAAATAGTCAAAACAACTTCTCGTATAACAAGCGGGACAAAATGGGAGTTGTGTTGTGTGTGAGTAACCATGATAAGAATAAGTTGCGTCAGTCAATGTTATCTTTCCCTGGTCTTTAAAGCTGCATTCCCGTAAGTTTGCTCTCACGCGGATAAAAACAACAACAATGAATGGTCTTTTACTGGCATGGTCGTCGTACCCACATCTCTAATACTGGGTTCTCGAATGTGATGCAGGCATTTGGAAAAGTCAACAGTTAAAGCCTAAGCCATTGTCATATTTGGTCATAGTCCATGTGAAAATCTTGAGGGCCACTGTTAGTCTACTGTTGGTCACCACTGTCTTGATGTTGAATTGTTACATCAATATGGACACATAGTGTTATTTAAAAACTGTACCCTACCATGATGCATCTGTTTGTCCTGGAATAGTCCAGTCCAGTGGTTAGGGAGTTTCACTCCCAGCCAAAAAAATTCTTGACTCCAACCCCAAAGTCCCTTGTGCAAGATTCCCTGAACCCCTACCTGCTCATTAATGGAATGGATCTAAAATCCACTCTAAATTGCTTTGTATAAAAGTCTAAATGCTAAACGGCTATCATCCCCTCGGCTCCCTGCCAGTCATCCATCAGATAACATCAGCGTCAAGCTGGTCTCGTACGTTAATCTGCACTTCAGAACTGTCAGAGACCCAATGTCACGCGACCGCCAGGGCTTTCGGTGGAAGGAAACGTCCTCACACCAACCCTCTGACACCATGGCTGTGCTGGTTGTGTGTCGGCTAAAGTAGATGTTATTTGGGTGAATGGTAATTCAGGGCCGTTGGTGTTGATTCTGCTCTGAAGAGTATTTTGAAGACCTGAGGGGGCAGAGAGCCGGGTTCCTCCTGCAGCTGCTGGCTGCACATCTGTCGGCCACATGAGGAACCGTGTCACCGCGGTTGAGATGGCTCTGACATGTGTCCAGCCAAGAGAGAACGGCCCGGGCCAGGAGTCCCATCTTGAGTTTCGTCCCCCCGTAGACCTAATGGACCTCAAGCCAAATCTGGGGGGCCCCCTGCGTCTTTCTGGTCCTGATGCTGCTTTCGTTGGTTCTTTGGGGGTGTTGCACCGGTTATATTAAAGCAGTTTTTAAGAGAAAGGTGATTTAAGATGATCTTTGCTCAGTGGGTTGGTGTGAGGAAGGGTGTTCAGGGTAGGTTGTTTGAAAGAGAACCTACCCAACACTGAGGCGGAAATTGCACTTGCTGCTCTAATATTAGGGTTACCACTAGGTAAGGTTGAGGATAAGTTAGGGTTAGGTTAGGTTTAGGACTATGCAACTATTTAAATATCATTGCATACAGTCACATTGTATAACGCTACACTTGATGATTCAGGTGAAATAAACAACAATGGCCATAGGATTGCCCACCAATCAGATCAAACCTGAAATTGTTGACACCCTCATCAATTACATTTTATCGAGGTCATCTGATAAATGTTCATCCACAGATCTAACTGTTATGTAACCTTAATCAAGACGGTGAGGCAGCTGCTTTAAACCACAGCTTTGGGCCTTAACCACAGTTTTAGTTTCATGGTAATTACTTCTCTGCTTGGAGTGGGTTCAGCCAATGGGGGTTAAGTTGTGAAGAGGGTCAGGTCGTCTTAGCGTGGGTGTGGGGGATGCTGGCAGTCTTACCGGACACATGTTTGTCACTGAAGGGCTGACAGTTTAATCAGCCATGTGGCTTTAAGACACACCACTCGTAGAGGAAGATAAGGATTTAAGCTGAATAAACGAGGAAGGGGGAAAATAAGAAAAACAAACCTAGCTATGAAGTCGTTCCTTCGGTTAATTCAGGAGCATTGCAACAACGCGCGTAACGTCCCAGAATCACGTCATTGTGGCTGTGTGTGTTTTATGTCACATGTGCTGCAATTAGCTTTGTATAATAGTAATACACGCTTCCTCTCCTAGTTCAAGGCCTTCGAGAGCTTGCTCATCCACTCGTGTGCAGACCTGCTTATGTTGCTCGCTCGCTCACTTGATCAATGAACCACATTCGTTCTTGAGCCATCTCTCACTCTAGGCCTCTCACACACATAATATACCCATCTACTGGACTCACTCAATCACTCGAAGTTTGAACCCTTAATTACTCACTCACTCACTTACACACATACTTACTAAGTCCCTCACTCTAATACTAAACCACTCACCCACTCTCTCACTCAAACACTTAATCACTAATTGACTCTTACTTGAACACTAAATCATTTACCCTGACCCTAACTGTAACCCCTGTCACTCAGTCTATTTACCTGTTTATTGATAAAACCCGTTCAAACATGTTTAAACCAGTTCAAACCTGTTCAAACCTGTTCAAACCTGTTCAAACCTGTTTAAACCTATTCAAACCAGTTCAAAACTTCAAGACCATTTTTAACCAAACTAACAAACTGATGGCTAAAAACTGATGACTAACCCTTGCTCTGATTTTGTCTTTTATCTTATAGGATGACGACAACTGCAGTCGAGGTGAGTCATAAAACTAATACTCCATTTACACGTTCACTATTGTGTCTCTGACTGCTGAGTCTGGAGACCCAGCAGACCCAGCTAGAGCCTGCTAGGTCTCTGACTGCTGAGTCTGGAGACCCAGCAGACCCAGCTAGAGCCTGCTAGGTCTCTGACTGTTGAGACCCAGCAGACCCAGCTAGAGCCTGCTAGGTCTCTGACTGCTGAGACCCAGCTAGAGCCTGCTAGGTCTCTGACTGCTGAGACCCAGCTAGAGCCTGCTAGGTCTCTGACTGCTGAGACCCAGCTAGAGCCTCCTAGGTCTCTGACTGTTGAGACCCAGCAGACCCAGCTAGGGCCTGCTAGGTCTCTGACTGCTGAGACCCAGCTAGAGCCTGCTAGAGGCTGGATGACGAGAGGCTCAAAAACCAGGGACCAAAGTCCTCCCCCCGGAAATCATTTACCCCATGTGGTCGTTGTTGTCTGGTCTGAAACACAGACACAATTATATACAGGAAGAGAGCACCATTACTGTAATGCACAGGCTCTAGCATCTCTCCACGCGGCGCCTGTAACGAGCCTTGATGCCCGGCCCTGGGTCTCTTGGTCTCAGCTCACCTCTGGGGTCCTTAATGGGACATCTGTTGTGGACCTCAGGCCTACTGCACCACACCACCCACCCCAGACAGAGGGCCAGACAGGCAGGTAGGCAGACAGACAGACAGGCAAACAGACATCGGAGGCAGGCAGACAGACAGACAAACAGGCTGACAGAGACAGCTTGCGTAAAGACAGACAAGCTTGCTGTTCAAAACAAATATACAGCCAGTGTGAGCGGATAGTGCAGCATATTTTAGGATTGCTCCGGGTATCTGGTCTTCGTATTGGGGGACATTCTTTTGGTGTAACACCCGGTTTGAGCTGGGAATGTGATCCCCACTTCCAGGAGGCTACCCGGTATCTGTGCTGTAGCCCCCCTCAGACCGCCGCCGCAGGAACATTCCCTGGCCTGGTCTGCGGCCCATGGGGCTCCCTGAGCTGGGGGGCCCGCCAAGGAATACAACCCTCTGTTATCAGGAGAGGGTCCCACCTGGGACCCCCGTGGGTTCAGACCTGAGAGGTGTTGAGTAGGGAGAGAAGTTATGGTGCATGAAGAGGACTTTCTACATAAACTGTGTGGTGTAAGAGGACAGTGGAGAGAGGCGTTGTGGTTAACAGGACATTGTGAGAGAGACTAGAAGTCTTTAATGGACAGGAAATGATTTGAATTTCAGGCATCCTCAACTGTGAGAAATGTATCAAGAGTGTAACCGTGTAAATAAAATCAAATACATCAGATGCAGATACAAGCTAGAATAACAGATGTAATCACGTATGAATAGTGCAAACTGCAGGTACTAACGTGAGAATAGCGCAGAGCGGACTGGAAGAGTGTGTGTTGAATGGGGTCCAGGAATGCCTCTTAACGGGAAAGAGACATTTATTCTTGTGAAGTCCCCCAGCTTCTCTCTCCGTCCACAATGTCAGATTCCTCAGTCCACCCCATAGACCGCATAACAAATGTCTACCCCGTATGTGTATACACACACACACACACACACACACACACACACACACACACGCACGCACGCACGCACGCACGCACGCAGGCACACACGCAGGCACGCAGGCACGTATGCACGCATGCAGACAGACGCAGATATTAACTCCTTTATACAAGCAGACACACATTCACGTGTGTGTGTGTTATTCTGTGTTCCTGTGTGTGTGTGTGTGTGTGTGTGTGTGTTATTCTATGTGCCTGTGTGAGTGGGGGTCTCCTCCTGTCCTGTGTGAAGTATCTGTACATCCACTACACTATTCACCGCTCAACAGATGATAACTAATGACCTTAAACAGGAAATACCCCTGCCCCCTCCCTCCCCCCTTTCTCCCATAATACCCCTGTGCTTTCCAACCAGCTGAAGGCTAATGTTTTCTATCACGGTCTTAAGGCATCTGATAGCATTATCATTGTCATTATCATTATCATTAGTATTTCTTAAGGAGAATTATGTTTTTCCTTTTGCCTACATGCTCTTTGTTGAAGCATTATGAAGTAATATTATCGTTTATTGTCTTTGAATGGTACTGTATCGTCATTACATTAATATCCATGACATTGTACAATATATTATACAATGTAATGATCCTCCTTTAGACTGTTTAGAATGGTATTTTGAATTCATAGGTATATCGTGATATTAATGATATTGTGTTAAAGTCCCCATGATTATCAAAATAATAAAATGTTTCCATACCCCCAAGCCCTATTTGGAGGTCACCAACCGTTTTTGAAACTCCCAGTTTCTGTCCAACACGTCATAGCCATAGAGGTAATTATAATTAGAAGGAGTGCAATTCAATATATAGCCTGTGGAGAAGCCAATGGCTCTCTGGGGACAGACAGCTCTGTTCTCTGTCAGCTTCTATTTTCATTTGAACAGTGAGGTTTTCCCTATACAATACTGTGGAATATAATACACTAATATGCTCATAGGTTCCCAGTACTTACTTCTGTTGTAAAATTGGGCTCACCAAATGATTCATTTATCAACAATATCAACCACATTAATGTTATTATAAAATGTTCTGAAAAAAAGGGTTGTAGTAAGGTTACTATCAAGTCATAATTGTCCATAATGTCGGTAAATACTGTAAATGCAAAAAAGCCTAATACATGAATGGTAACTACAGTCCCGTGTGAAGACATTGACACAGAGCGTACGGTAGCCCGGAGTACATCTGGTCGGGACAATGGACTCTTGATCCTCCACTGACTTTTCTTATCCAAGTTAGTCTTGGTCTGAACTAGTCTTGACTTATCATAGTTTAGCTAGTTGAATCTTTCTTAACGTATTGCGTGTTTGAAGGCAGTCTGCAAGAGCTACAAGGTTACAGTTTATTTGCTTGACTCTGAGTGAGTGTGTGATGAGAGGGAAAGTAAAAGAAAGAGAGAAATAGAGAGAGAGAGAGAGAGAAGGAATAAGAGAATTAGAAACCCAGAGGGATAGAGGGATAGAGAGACAGAGCGAGAGAGAGATAGAGAGGGGGAGAGGGGGAGAGGGGCTATATACCAAACCGCATGTTGACTAGCTGGGTGTTGCCGCTGGCAACCCTTCAAACCTCTAGAAAGACACACACTTACACACACACACACACACAGCCACTTAAGCACACACATACGGCAGTACTCAGCTAACATACACATTCATGCGTTGGATAGATTGAAGTTGTGCTTTGACGTCCACATGAAGATCGAGTGTTCAGATACACACATCCCAACCTAACAGAGATGGCAGCAACACGTGCCAAGAATGTGTCTCTTTTTGAGTGTGTGAGTCTATTTGTGTGTGTGTTTTGGATTTGTGTTTTGGATTTGAGTCATTTGTGGAGACAAAAGTCTAAATGAAACAGCTTGGTTTGAACTGGCTAAACTGTGGTACATTAAGATTCAGAAAAAGACGAAAGAAAATACACAAATTTCCCATCTGTTCAAATATTTATTTTTTCACCCCGAGCGAAAGTTCTCACTGGAAATATTGCCTTTAGATGTGTTTTCTTCCCTGTTTGGTGGGCGTCCATAAAGATTGCGGAGTGGGCCATTGCAAAAGCCAACTGAATTCCCCTCAATTCTCCAGTGAGCTCTCAAACACCCCACCTTCCATTACCCAGCAGTCGCCAACTCTCTCTCCTCTCTCTCTCCTTCTGTCTCTCTCCCTCCAACTCTCTCCTCTCTCTCCTTCTGTCTCTCTGTCCAACTCTCTCTCCTCTCTCTCTCCTTCTGTCTCTCTCCCTCCAACTCTCTCTCCTCTCTCTCCTTCTGTCTCTCTGTCCAACTCTCTCTCCTCTCTCTCTCCTTCTGTCTCTCTGTCCAACTCTCTCTCCTCTCTCTCTCCTTCTGTCTCTCTCCCTCCAACTCTCTCTCCTCTCTCTCCTTCTGTCTCTCTCTGTCCAACTCTACCTCTCTCTCTCCTTCTTTCTATCTTCATCTGTCCCAACTCTCCCTCTCTCTCTCTCTCTCTCTCTCTCTCTCCCTCTTTCTATCCTTCTCTCTCCCTCCCTCTCTCTCTATCTCTCTCTCCAACTTTCTCTTTATTTCTCTTCAACTTTCTCTCTCACTCTATCCAACTCTTTCTCTATTTTTCTCTCTCCAACTCTCTCTCTCTCTCTCTCACC
>OOFG01107475.1:0-12822 GCA_900323295.1 Molva molva
TCTAACCCTATGTCTCTCTCTCTAACTCTACCCCTATGTCTCTCTCTCTAACTCTAACCCTATGTCTCTCTCTAACTCTAACCCTATGTCTCTCTCTCTAACTCTAACCCTATGTCTCTCTCTCTAACTCTAACCCTATGTCTCTCTCTAACTCTAACCCTATGTCTCTCTCTCTAACTCTAACCCTATGTCTCTCTCTAACTCTAACCCTATGTCTCTCTCTCTAACTCTAACCCTATGTCTCTCTCTCTAACTCTAACCCTATGTCTCTCTCCCTCAGCACGACTATGACATGCGTGTGGATGACTTCCTGCGTAGGACGCAGGCCGTGGTTAGTAGTCGTCGACAGCGGTCGGACCGCGCCCCTCGTAGTGGGGGCGGGGAGGGCGGGGCTTCGGCCCCCTCCGCACGCCGCGGTGAGCGTTCACGTGATCGTGAAAGACCTCGTGAGCGTGAGCGCGACAAGGAGAGGGGCGGAGCCAGCAGCCGTTACCGACGGTAACAAGCAACATCCAAAGGCAGTTGGGCAGCCGGTTGGTTGATCTGTTCCATGTTGATGGGATACGCTATACAATATACTATGACAAATAATATTGTAGTTATCAAATTAATATCCTGATATTAATATTTCCGAGAGATAATGATATCCCGATGTTAATCTTATCCAGAGATATTAATATTGATATGGTATTAATACTATATTAATATCAGGATATTATCATAGTATTCGTTTCGTTGGAGGCTTTTTGTACTGAATGCCAAGCTTCACGGCCCACCTTTTGTTTTCCTATCAGAGAGAAACGGCATAAATGTGTTGTGTCCAACAGGTAGTTGTTTAACATGGCGAATATTGAAGAGAAAAACGACTTTACCAGTGCCCCTGTGAAATAGAACTCTGTATATACTCTATGTATATATACAGTTCAATGTAGAACTCTGTATATATTCACAATGTTTTTGATCCAGGTTAGTTTTCTCTTTTTGTTCGTACACATATACAAATATTCCTGACAACGAATAAAGTGATAGTTTAAATAAACAGAATCTGTGCCATGCAGAAATCAAGGGCCCCTGAGTTCATTTTGGAGTTCTGATGGAGAACATCGTCCAGTGGACTGTTCTGAAAGACGTTCTGATGGAGAACATCATCCAGTGGACTGTTCTGGAAGACGTTCTGGTGGAGAACATCATCCAGTGGACTGTTCTGAAAAGACGTTCTGATGGAGAACATCATCCAGTGGACTGTTCGAAAAGACGTTCTGGTGGAGAACATCATCCAGTGGACTGTTCTGGAAGACGTTCTGATGGAGAACATCATCCAGTGGACTGTTCTCATCCAAGACGTTCTGATGGAGAACATCATCCAGTGGACTAGCCTGAAAGAGTACGTCTACTGGACTGTTGTGAAAGACGTTCTGATGGAGAACATCTAGTGGACTGGTCTGAAAAAGAACGTCTACTGGACTGTTCTGAAAGACGTTCTGATGGAGAACATCGTCTACTGGACTGTTCTGAAGACTAACTTTTAGTTGTATTTCAACCATTTTCTCTGCCCGCTATGATTCAATTAGACTTTGATAGGTTAATTTTTTTTATAATTTTTTAAGTTTGGATGTTGTGGAGGAATTCAAGGCTCATTTTAATGTTTTACTGTCTGAACGATTTTTTTGTTAAGGTGTAAAAATGAGCTGTCGGAATAAAGTTTTACAAAAGTCCTGGGCTTGGTTTTGTATGCTTTGGATATATTTGTATGCTTTGACTAAAGGAAGGGAATTCTGCATTTCATTCTAATGAATGAATAAATAGTATTTTTGAACTTCCTGTATATTCAAAATGAATGTGTTGTGTGTGTGTGATCCAAGAGTTTTCTATGATAAGTATAACTCTTGTTCTCTCCTACGTTGGACTTCACTGGTTAACAATCTCCCGAGTTAGAGGCTAGACCCAGGCAAGCTCTGTCCAATATCTCATTTAACATTACTATGTTTAATTCTTCTCTAACGGTCGGGGTATGAATCCTTACCTCCCTGGGACTCCTTCGTAGTATTACTATTTTGTGAACAATCCAGTATTGAGTTTCATTCCTATGGTAAAGATGAGGTCTATTTCTTATTTCTTGTTTATAGCTTGTTTTTTTGGTACGTCTACTTTAACGAGGGTTAAGCACAGGAGAAACCAGTAATGTCTTTAGTTCAAGTCCTTTGGAGACTGGATATATTTATTTCAATAACATAAAATCAAAAAAGAGATTACCTTACAGAAGTTTTCAGAGTCTTACATGAAGAAAAAATAAAACAAATCAGATGGTCATCTTCTGCTGAAGGGAGCTGGCAACTTGGGTTCTTTGTCTTTCCTCCTGCTTCGTCCACGGTCTTGATCTTCCTCAGTGTCACTCTACTGTACATGTACTTCTCCTACCTCCTACACACACATATCTCCCCCTACTGTACTGTATCCCCCTCTTTTATAGGGAAGATCTAGTAGGCGTGTTTAGTTTTATTCCCCAGTTATGTCAGTCTTTTTTGGTTAGACTAGTTAAAAAGTTGCTACAAGTTGCTCGAAGTTGAAAAGCCCCCAGCAGCAGGTGCACTCCTCAATGTCATAGTTTGTTACTGCTTCATACTGAAGACATACATTTAAACAATACAAAGCGTTTTTTTGGCTTCAACAAATCCTTTATGTAAAAAGAATAAGAGATTACAATGTTTTTCGAACATGTATTAGATATTCATACAAAGAGTAAATACATTATTTCTTTGTTATGAGGTTATATAATATAAAAATGGAAAATAATAGTTCTATTTTGGCATACAGAGTAACAGCATAGGGATCATTGATAATATAATGACATGAGTATATCGTACAAAACGGTTCGTAGGCACTGTAAATGTTCGTAGGCACATTCTTAAAAAAAAAGCTTTTTGCCTTTAAATTGAAATGGGGTCCATCAAATCTCGACCCCCTCCATTCCTGATCTCTGTTTCAACCCCTGTACTTGTTTCCTTTCACTCACGTGCAGGTTTTTCCTTGAATCAGTGGTTTTACATCTAGCCCCGCCTCGTTTGGCTCTACCGGTGGCTCGCGTGTTCCCATTGGTGGTAACTGGGGGCTCGTACTCTCTTCCCTTCACATGATGTGCATTGGTTTACCCTTACGCCCCCTATTGGCAGCTCTTTCACCCACGTGTTTTGCTCCAGCATTCACAGATGTGCTGCTAGTACCCACAAGTGCAGCTTCTTCATCAATAGGGTTAGGATGTTCACTCAGATCAGCCATAGCCAACAGTATGTACGCGCGCGTGCATGTATGTACGTACATATATACATACACATATAAATACATACGCACATATATATTCATATACACATGCATAGTTATTTTTTTATATATTTTAATTTGGATAATGTTTGGGTGTAGATATGTCAACTATCAAACTTGTACTGCACACAATATATATATATATATGCAGTCAGTCAGTTTTTATTGATCAAGTGCACATAAAACTGGTCAATTACTACGTAGTAATGTATGATCAATGCACAATAGAACGGGTTAATGACTATGTATTAATCAAGTGCACAGTTTGTATTGATCAATTGCAAAATAGATGTACATTTAGTTTTGTGTACATGATATCCAGTACATCCTCACATGTAGTATTATGTGGAATACATCCTCACATGTATTATATTAAATACATACATCCCATAAATACATCACATGTGGTATGGTGTCTACATGATTTGCGATACATTGTCACACGTAGTATTTTCCACATATGCATTACACATTCGTTCCAAATCTGATTATTTATGCTATTCTAAAAAAATCGACTTTAAGAAAAAAAACAAAAGAAACACTGCGGTTTGGCCGCGCGGCTCCTCTCAGCGCTTCCACCTGTCCATGCCACCGCGTCGCCTTAGCGACCAGCCGTCCGTTGAGGCTGCGTAGCACCCGCACGTGCTCCTCCAGCCGCGCAATGCGCTCCAGCTTTCGGTGGCGGCAACTGGACGCTGCTTTGCGGTTCCTCAGCATCTTACGCCCGGAGACGTCCGGGATCGCCTGGTAGGCTGTTGTCATGGTGACCCTATGATGCTGGTGGGCGTCGCAATTGGCGGCCAGGTTGGTGTAATAGACCAACGTCTCAACGATATTTATTTTCCTATTATATTTATTTTTATTTACATATTTTATTTCCAAGTACGTTTTTCTTGATTTACGTACGACGGATCAAGTCATTCCTTGGTATGGTATTTTATTACCAGCACTTCATTCCCAACTGCTCAGCGATGGCAAAACCCCTCTTTGCTCTTACAGCTGGCCAGAAACGCAGAGGAAAAGCTGTAACGTCAAACCCCAAAGCTGGCACTTTCCGTAAGCTCAAGCCTACTGACTGGACTGGAAGAGTGATGTGAAATCGCTCTTCACTGCCTCGAGGATCAGCTGCTGGGCTGTGCTGCCCACCCAGACCTTTCTAAACCACTGATCTTTCCAGCGATGCCTCCCTTGACGGCCACGGCACTGTGCTGTCTCAGATGAAGGAAGGCGAAACCAAGGCCCGTCTCATCACCTTCGCGAGCAAAACACTATCTGGCTCGCAAAAGAGGTACCCAGCCCACCGACTGGAATCTCTGGTGCTAAAGGGGAGCGTTTGCGAAAAATTCAGTGACTGGTTAAAGGGCTATCCCTTTACGGTTTGGACGGACAATAAGCCATTAACATATATCAGGACAAAACCAAAACGGGATGCCTGGGAGCAGCGCTGGGTGGCCAAGCTGGCTCCCTATACATTTGATCTGAGACACATCCCTGGGGCGAAAAACATGGTGGCAGACGCCTATTTCCAGAACGGTGAGCCAGAGGCTAATCAGCGAGCCGTATGAAAGTATTTTGGCAGAAGCAGAGGGAACAAAGGAGGATGGAATCCAGGATGCTTTCCGGAGCAATGTTAAATTCCTCAGAGCAGATGGAGCAAGTTGTGCAACAGCAGATGCTTCACAAGTTAAGTCCATCTGTGAAGCTCATGTTGAATGGGAGAGAGCTGCGGAATCCAGAGCAGTTCAATTTATCAACTCCCTTCCTCAGATCCTACCTTGGGGCAAGACGTACTCCCAGCTTTCTCATTCAATGAGCTTCGAGACAGCCAGGAACTGGATCCAGTCATCGGAGAAGTTCTCCCATTTGTGGACCAGAAAAGGCTTCCATCTAGAAGAGAGAGCAAGGTTGAGTCATCAAGCCCAGACACTTCTCAAACAATGGCACAGACTTGAAGTCCAGGAAGGAGCCCTCTTTAGGGTAACAAAAGACCAACAGACTAAGCAGAAGAAATTTCAGTTTGTCCTCCCACTAAACATGCGGGAAAAGGCACTTACTGGAATTCACGATTAAGCTGGACATCAAGGTCAAGCTAGAACTTTGCATCTGGCCAGACAACACTTCTTCTGGCCACAATGGAAAAAGATGTCAAGGAATATGTCAAATGCTGCCAGCGATGTATCCTTGCGAAAACCCCCGAACCTGCCGCCCGAGCACCCCTGGAGAGTATCCGAACCTCCACACCCATGGAGTTGGTGTGCATTGATTTTTGGAGTGCCGAGGATACTAAGCAAAGAACGTTTGGCGTTTTGGTTGTGACAGCCCACTTCACAAAAATGGTGTAGTGATGAAAATAATAGTGATGAAAGATCCAGTTGTCGTCGACTACAAGACCTACGCGAAAACGCTGATGATAAACCTTCATGAGGCTGCCAACATTGCTCAGCAGCATGCTAGTAAACAACAAAAACACCAAGCGACTGGCTATAACAAGAGAGTCCGTGAAACTCACCTGGAAGTGGGTGACCGAGTCCTGCTTGCAAATAAAGCGGAAAGAGGGAGAATAAAGTTGGCAGATAAATGGGAACCCACAATCTACACTGTCATAGACTGGAACCCTCAGATTCACGTATACAAAGTCACAGATGAAAACGGAAAGACCAAGGTCTTGCATTGTAACTTGATGTTGGATGTCAGATTTCTACCGGTTCCAGAACAAACAAGTAGTGAACCTAATCACACGATTTCAGACGTGGCTAGCTAGCTGTCATCTCAATCCAGTGACTCTTTGAACAGCTTGGAGGTAGAAGCCTCTGAAGGCCGTACCTCTGCATGGATATGTGCATCACATGATGATAGTGATGGGTCCTCTCAGGGTGGGAACCAGTCAAGAAAGGTGGATGAGATTTCAAGTTTCTCACTAGGGGGTTCTGAGCTGCCAACACATGTAGAGCCACAGTCTGATTCAGTCAACAACAATAAAAGCAAACAGGATGAAGAGGACTTACCTGAGGCAGACTTACCTGAATCTAGTGACTTCTCAGACTCCTGTGTAACTGATGTTGACATTGACATTGACCCTTCAGCCGATGTTCCGGCTCCAGACAAGGCAAGGTCCCATGACATTCTAACCCCTACATCAATGCCTGTCAAATATTTGCACAAGAGTCAGGGGACAGAGGGCCGGAGGTCAGAACACGAGCAGGCAGGCAGTGAAGGCAGTTAACAGGTTGATAGAAAATATGGTACAGAAACCTTCATAAAGAGTATGGTAGACATGTTTAACAAAAGGTCTCAATCTTTACTTACCTTATTTGGGAAGGAAGAAGTATAGATACTCACACATTTTTTATTATGAACAGTGATTTTATTTTGGTTTGAGTCGGAATGTCCATGTTGGGACAGAAAAATGTTTTACCAAGTCTTATGTGGTATACAAGGCATCACATGTACTAGGAGCAAGCTTGATCAACTTCTGTCTTCTTTAAACTTGCTTTGCAAGTTGTTTACTATGCAGTAAAAAGGATTGTATTCCTACGGGTATTTTGGTCCAGATTCATGTGATTCTGGTGTCGTCGCAGTGTATTTCCGCGCTCTCGCCAGTTTACAGCTGACCTGACGAGAGGTGAGTTACGTTCAGATAAGCAGCGCCACTGAATTGATATAATTCATGGAACAAAATCGGTTTAGGTATATAATGTTTGATTGTTGTAAAGATGTGGTATGTTGATGCTGCAGGTTTTTGGTGTGTTTTTTCGCTGGTTTTCATTGATTTTTCATGGAGTTTAACCGAGTTCAGAGATGTTGTACGTTCATTCCCGTTCAACGTTCAAGTTAGTCATCTATGTATTATTCTTATTTTCACCGTGTGTGCCACTTTTTTGTGCACATGTCTATTTTGCTTCCCTCCTTTTTGTTAGCCCTTAAGATAACTGTATTGACTCTTCACGTCAGGGGCATGATCTTCCCTTGAACAAACTGTATATATGCTCTATGTATCTGAATAAACTTTGAACTTCTACGAGTGATACTGCGTTGTGTCACATTGATTCCCAGGCCTGCTCTGAGAGGATCCAGAGACCTCAGCCATATCAGATGACAATCGAGAGAGTGGGCATAACAATTGTCAACAATGTCAGAGAGGATGCTCGTGTAGTCTCATCACCTTCGCGAGCAAAACACTATCTGGCTCGCAAAACACTATCTGGCTCGCAAAAGAGGTACCCAGCCCACCGACTGGAATTTCTGGTGCTAAAGGGGAGCGTTTGCGAAAAATTCAGTGACTGGTTAAAGGGCTATCCCTTTACGGTTTGGACGGACAATAAGCCATTAACATATATCATGACAAAACCAAAACGGGATGCCTGGGAGCAGCGCTGGGTGGCCAAGCTGGCTCCCTATACATTTGATCTGAGACACATCCCTGGGGCGAAAAACATGGTGGCAGACGCCTTGAGTCGAGACCCCTTTTCCAGAACGGTGAGCCAGAGGCTAATCAGCGAGCCGTATGAAAGTATTTTGGCAGAAGCAGAGGGAACAAAGAGCTTGTGTAGTCTCCCCATTTGGATGTAAGATACGGATGAACTGAGGACCCAGCCTCTATCCCAACAAAGAAAAGTGCAGTGGAGGCCACATTCTTGAGGACAAAAAAGCAGCTGAAGAGAGAGTGGCCAGAGTGGCAAGTTGCATATGCAATCCAAGTCCATGCAATGGTTAATTGGGGGGAAGACATAAAACTCACTGGTGAATAACTGAACAACTGACAAGGACCAGTTTATGGTATAATAGCCACTTGGTGGAACCAGACCCCCATTCAGTTACAACTCTAGCTCAACCCAGCAGCCAGAAATTCAAGGGACTGACCATGAACAATCTTCTGCTGAAGGGACCTGGGGCCTCATGCATTGAACTCTTTGTAGGTATCTGCACAAATTAATGCTCAATGAGAAAGTTGGAAATCTGTGTGCCTGATAACATTTGGAAAACCGGATGCCACTGCAAATTGCGTTTAAATTTTGGCCCGTTCAACTGCAGTGTATAGGAAAAAAATGTAGTGCGGGGTCAAGCGGATAATGCCATCCCAAACCCAGGGCATCACAAGGTTAAAGTTGGACTGGCGTTTCCTCATTCTGTCTGATATTCCCATTGTTTGTCTACTCCTTTATAATTACTACTGCAGTGACCATTCATTATGTCCCATAGATTTCAAAAGCTCGCTCTTGACATTGCACTTCCTTGGCTCCTCAGTAATGTGTGAAGTCGATCGGATGAACGGTTGAAGAGAAAATTGAAAGAAAGACATACATACATACAGATACTCCTTCCTTTATAGTTAGATCAGATAATTAGATGTGTTTTTACATGCACTCTCTCTCTGCCTTTAGCTCATGGTGTCGCCATATCGCACACGACTTCCAACACTGCGTACCTGTTGTGTCTACGGTGCATAGATTTATGCATATTCTCAGCTCGCAGGTTTTTTTATACATCTGGATTCCTGGATGAAAACCCCAATACGTGTGTTTCCAGAGGCATTTCTCTCTGTAGCACCCTTTATTCATCAGGCCCCTGATGTGCTCAATCCGATCAGAGCTGTTCAATCAGAACAGGTGTGCATGCAGCCCTAAGTGACGTCAAGAAGATGAACAATTCATTTGGGCAGGAGAAGCATGAGATGTATCTCCACAGATGCCCGAAGGGATAGGTGATGATGCCATAACAAGGGTACATCATTGGGTACATACCAGCCGGGTGCATTGCACAGCTAGCTATTCATGAGACCACAAAACTGACTATGTTAAACAGGAGCGCAGTGTCCTTCAAGAGGATAGTTATGTGGATGACATCTTGACTGGCAATATTGACCTGAGAGCTGGAGGCTTCTTTTCTCATCTTTCTCTTCTTTCCCCATGGGTCATGTCAGGCCACAGTTGGAGGCAGGGAGCTGCAGCAGAAGGCCTGAGACCAGGAGGAGCAGTGGAGGAAAGCCTAACCTTGATTCTTCCAAACCATATGAGGGATGAGGACAACAAAGCCCTGGGCATCGGGAACCTAGTGGAGCAAGATAAGCTTTACATCATGATCTCAATCAAAAGCGGAAAGATGAGAGTAAGCAAGGATCTTCCTAAAGAGGAGGTGAGATCTGAGACATGTAACCTACTGAATAGAAGGGCATAGGTCAGCAAAGGAGCTGGACTTTACGACCCGATTGGCTTAGTTTCACCTTCTAAACAGAAGGGAGCTGTCCTAGGCAGAAAAGCTTTCAAGGAAACAGGGAGCGGAAGCCTGACCCGAGAAACATGGGATAAACCGCTCTTAAAGGTGCGTTCACACCAAAAGCGAAGCAAATTTTTGGCATGGTGAGAATACATACAAAGTCAATGCAAAGACGTGAGTAGATGCACATTTTTCGACCCGGCGGCGCAAATGGCTCAAATGGCGCGGCGCCAACAACGCGGTTCATGCGAATTTCGAGTGATTCTACTCGCGCAAACGACGCAAATTCACCTCATTCGCGTGTTCGCTCGAGTTGAAATATTTGAACTTTGGCGCGAAATTCGCTTGATAATGAATCACTCAAAAAGTTTGCGGTTCGCGCGAGTAACGCGAGTACAATATTCGCTTCGCCTTTGCTGTGAACGCACCTTAAGGGGGCCTCAGAGAGGAAGCCAAACGGCGAGAAACGTTAAATGAGGTTTTTTTATCCCTGATGGCTTGTCATAACGGCTCCCCCTCCTTCTCTCTGATGCAGCGTCCACGTCATACAGGTGTTACCGTAATCACTCTTCAGACTTGGAAAATACTGTCCACGCCAACATCCAACTCGTAATTAATAAAAACTAGTAGTCTAGTTTCTTTCCCAAAGCTCCGATATTTCTTATAACATGTTTCATTATTAATCAATGGATGTATCCGACTAAACGGATAATACATAAGTAATAAAGAGCACACCAACTTTATAGACAACTCACGTCAACCGAAGCATTCCGTTCAATGCAAATAAATCGAAATGTCTTGATAATTCACACTCTCTTCACACTATCCTAAGATAAGAAAACAAACAGGCAGTGTCATTGGACGAGTAGTCTATTGTCGTTGAGGCGTGGACACTCCAGTGGGTTGCAAAGATTGAACTCTTTCATGATTCTGCCACTGCTATACTTCCATCCCACATGATTCGAACGCACCATACGCCGTGTAGCTAGTTGACCAAAGAAATAGCTGGAGAGTTGACTCATTTTTCGGTTACCAAACCGTAGCTTGTTGTGGTTTCTTGGTATTATTTGTTCGAAAACAAACAATGAGTACCTGCCCGAGCGGATGGATGTCTCCTTAAAACCGGGAAGGAATCGCGGTAAGCATTTAGTTTCGATTAGCCGGTCGGCTAGCTAGCTTGCTAACCATAGACATACAGAGGAAACTAGCATCATGCTACCTGGAGTAGGGTTACATCGTTATTAGGATTGTTCATCATATCATATAATAGTTAGACACAAACGTCAAATGTCAAAAATATGAAACGATGACTCAGTTAGTTACAGTAAATACCGAGACACCGTTATGAAGTTATTTACAATAAATCCTGAGACTTATTTGCAGTAACGCTAAATACTGAGTTACTAACTGTTACGTTTTGCTTTTTACAGTTAATACTGAGTGACAGTTGTTAATCTATTTGCAGTCAATACTGAGAGACAGTAATTAAGTTATTACCAGTAAATACTGAGACAGTTATTAAGTTAACAGTAAGTTACTGTAACTTAATTGAATTACTGTGTCTCAGTATTTACTGAGTTATTTTGTTATTTACAGTAAATACTGAGTTATTAATCTTAATTACAGTAAATACTGACGGACAGTTGAAGTTATTATTATTCAAGTTATTTAAAGTAAAACAGAGGGATGGTTATTACGTTATTTGCAGTAAATACTGAGGGACAGTTATTTTTAGTTAGCTACAGTAAATACGCTCTGAGAAAGAGAGGTTATAGTATTTTTTTTGTATTTAGTATAGTTTTAGTATTATATTAATCTATTCTCTCTCTCTCCAGTCTCTGTCATGCTCACTCCACCGACCTCCCAGATGGGTGTGGCTCCTCCCCTCCCTGCCCCTCCCCTCTCCTCTCCGGGTCGTGGATGGGACCTCAGAGCACCCTGGGTGGTCAGGGACCATGATGTCACTCAACGTGACGATGACGATGCCAGTCATCACCTTTACGTCGAGGAAGTCATTCATCACCGTGACGACTGTGTCCGTCAGCAACATGACGATGTGGGTCATCACTGTGAAGACAATGTGGGTCATCACCATGACAACGATCTAGGAGTCTCACCCCCAAACTCCACTAGGCCACCCCTCCAGGCCGGGGGGCGTGGCCTGGTGGAGGAGCAACAGCTCCTCCCCCTGAGTCTCCTTAAGGAGGCACTGGCGCCACTCTGTCTCCGTCTGGCCGCCGTGGAGGCGGGGCTTGAACGCTTGTGGCTCCACCTGCCTCTGCTGGTGATGCAAAGGGGCGGGATTATGCTGGATGAGGGCGGGGCCGTGTCAGGGGGCAGGGCCAGGAGGAGTAGAACTAAAGGTGAGGAGGATGAAATGTGTTGTTGGAGAGAATTGTTAATTTTTTTAGAAAGTTAAAATGTTTTTCCCTTTTGCGGTGGTCGTCATAGAATAGCACCATTGTGTTTACTCTTTGTGTGCTTCTGCGTAACACTAGTGCTGCTGCGCAGCTTTATAGAACCAGTGGAGCCGAGACGACAGGTCCGTGCAGCATTTACGTGATATTGTAATTTTGCAGCAGCCCAACTTGTCTCTGAAACATTAAGCGTAATATATATAACTGTGGCCTTAGTGAAGTCCACGCACGGCATTTAAGTCACCCTTTTGCCTGAACGTTGCTGTAGAAGGTAGTTTGCGCACGCTGCTCGAGCCTCACATTTTCAGAGGTGCGCAACACCAGCAAATGTCAACCTTTGTCGAGAAGTATTTTCGTCATGAATTAAGTTGGTGAAATGAACACTGTTGGACAGGGATTGACAGATTTAGGGATAGATAAATAGATACAGGGATAGAGAGATGGAGGAATTGATAGAAAGATAGAGGGAGGGATAGATAGATACATAGTTCTCTATGTATCAAAGGATATAGCTGGATGGAGATAGAGGGGAGGAGGAATATATGGAGGGACAGATATAGAGGAATATATGGAGGGACAGATATAGAGGGATATGGGGGGACACATAGAGGGATATGGGGGGACAGATAGAGATATATCAAGGGACAGATAGAGATATTGAGGGACAGAAAGATATGGAGGGATGGATAAAGGCACAGATAGAGATATGAATGGACAGATATAGCTTTGCGGAAGGACCAATAATGACAGAGATGTAGAGGGACAGATAGAGGGATATGGAGGCCGATAGAGGATACGGGGGCCGATAGAGGATACGGGGGGCCGGTAGAGGGATATGGAGGCCGATAGAGGATACGGGGGCCGATAGAGGATA
>OOFG01107478.1:0-11518 GCA_900323295.1 Molva molva
GGAACAAACATCGGGAGAGACAAAAAAATTGTCCCAACCGTCTGCTTAGACATATTTTATTTCCTTTAATTCTATTGAGCAAGACAATATATACAATAAGACATGTATGCACTAAATATAATATAATGGAGTGATTGTATTTATCTTTGGACACATTCCTAACCTAAAACTACATTGCTTGATTACATATTTTTCATGAATCAGATCAACCTTTTTGTTAGTATATTGTATAGTATATAAACCTTATAGTATAGTATAGGTTGTTATATTAATGGTATAATGGTGTGTATAACATATTTGATAATTAAATATTCAGTTTAAACATGTGTTTTGTTTATATTTGCCATCAAATTTGCAAATGTGATACAATTTGAACCATTTTAAGCCACTTGTTTGTTTGAGGCATGTGGTTAATATTTCAATACTGATCCCCACTCATCGAAGGAATTATTGGATGGCGATGATTTATGAATTGATTTCTGTTCCCCAATATAACGTGGAAACATCTCTCACCAGCTGTTAACGCATTGACCGACCATACCCCTGAACTCTCCCCACAGCAGGGGCCAAAACAACCAAACAAGTGGAGCAACACATAATAATCCCACATGCCAAACACTCTTCTCACTGCACACCTCTGCTTGCCTCAGACGCTGAAGACAGGCCTGACCATGGTGGGCAAGGTGGTGACGCAGCTGGCCGGCACCATCCCCGCCGGCACCCCGGACGAAGAGGGCGTCCCGCACAGCACCGGCCGCCGCAGTCCCATCAACCCCGGGGTGGTCACCATTATCGACACGCTGAACGTGGGCGAAGGCCAGGTCAGTGGCTCCCTGTCCCTTCGTGTTGCCTTGTGTTGTTGCTCCTGGTGTTTTACATTGAAACAGTGCTGTTTCTGAAATGGAAAAGTGAATTCATACCAGAGCAACATGAAATTGCGGCTTGCAAATGCAGATTCTTCCGCACGCGAATCCTCTGCGGTTAAACTATACATGTGCTTTGTGAATCATTCATATTTATTGTTGAACTTTTAAATATGATTGTGAAATTGACAAAATAAAATTTTAATATTGGGTGCATCCAATACTGGAGAGAGGAGAGAACAATACCACAGGGATTCCCCTATACCACAGGGATTCCCCTATACCACGGGGATTACCCTATACCACGGGGATTACCCTATACCACAGGGATTACCCTATACCACAGGGATTACCCTATACCACGGGGATTACCCTATACCACGGGGATTACCCTATACCACGGGGATTACCCTATACCACGGGGATTACCCTATACCAGGGCCACTTCACCTATACCCCAGGAGCCTCAACTATACCAGGGCCACTCCACCTGTACCAGGGCCACTCCACGTATACCAGGGCCACTCCACCTATACCAGGGCCACTCCACGTATACCAGGGCCACTCCACCTATACCAGGGCCACTCCACCTATACCAGGGCCACTCCACGTATACCAGGGCCACTCCACCTATACCAGGGCCACTTCACTCCATATATCCGGATATCTTCTGGCCGATATGCACATAGAAATGGCCAAAGGCTACACTGTCTAGAGCAGCATTTCTTAAACTATGGGTCGGGACCAACATTGGTTGAGATGGGGGAGATCATGGCCTGACAATGCACAGAACACTCTGAAAACATCTGAATTGGTGGTCCTTTCATTTGTGCAACTGGGTCACAGAAACACTGAAATTGTCTTCTGAGTCCTGAGATGAAAACATTTAGAAAACAATAAACCACTGCAAATATTCAGAGACCTTCAAATAACTGGTTTAGATTATAATACAACTTATTGTCATCAACACATATTTTCATAAGCCTGAGCATCCAGGGGTGGAAGTGGACGGGACCACCAATACTACTAGCCACACAATAGCCAGTAGCTGATTCATATGAAAAATAGCCCTTTTATCTCCAGTTGCCCTGAAAGAGGACGCAAAATTACTTTCGACTCGGCCAATATTTTAAAGGTGCTATAGGCTAAAAGGCAATGGTGTTATCCTTATAAACCGTAATAACAGTAAATATGAAACTGGAGTGACTTTGTTTTAGCTTTATGTGATGCTTTTTCAGCCTTGTGGAAATGCATAGATGACTCCGGGATAGATAGATCAAAATGATATGATAATGTCTTGTGGTTAAGCCCTAGCTTTCCCTATGGTCATCTTCTTTTACAATTGCTTTTAGATGGTAGAGAAGGCCGAATGAGGTGCTGGTTTTTTCTTCTCCTGGGCCGTGCATGGTGGCTCACCAGAAAGTGTATCCAGGTGGTGTAGCCTGTTTTATGGAGTGCTAGCTTTACTGGCTAGCCCTGTAAATGCTTGCAGCTCCTCCAACAAGGCCCTCGAAACAGACAGTCACACCTAACACCAAAAGGTTCAACTACAAACCCTTTTTTATTTTATTTTTAAGTTTTTTTTCGGTCATACACACGGGTTACACTACTAGCTTAATGGTTTAGATGTTTTAACTGCCATGGGTAACCACAGTCCTGTCCTCTTTTTACTAGCCCCTCGTGAGAAAGACATGGATTAAAATGGCTGGTTACAAGCTTACACAGAGGTCGTAAATTTAGTTAAACATCAAAGTGTAACACCCTGCAGAGGCTGTGTGTGTGTGTGTGTGTGTGTGTGTGTGTGTGTGTGTGTATGTATATTGTAATGCAGCATGTTTTCTTCCCATTGTCCATTTTTGGAGTCGAAAGGTATGCAAGTTGTTGTCTTCACCGTGTGAAGTCTATGCACCAAAAGTGCATAGTCCACCAAATGCCTACTGCATTACCACACGACATAAAAAACAATCCTAATTTGTCTCCATTACCTCGAAGTACTGTTCCTTTTTCAAGGAGACATGCTGGCATGGATTCCACAACAAGCGGATGAAGTAGTCACCGCTACAGCCCACCCCCCCGTTCATCCTCTCTCCATCTTTCTGACACGTCTTATACACACGCACACGCACACACGCACACACACGCGCACGCACACACACGCACACGCACACACGCGTGCACTCTCACGCACACACTCACTCTCACGCACACACACACACACGCACGCACGCACACACACACATAGGCTCATACACACACCTGTGTGCACACCCTTACACACACACTCTCATGCACACATGCATGCAAACTCTCACACACCCAAGCTCATGCACGCACACAAGCTCTCACACACACACACACACACACACACACACACACACACATACAAACACGTCACGCACACACGAGCACGCACACAGAGCGGGTCCTGTAGCAGCTCTGTCATCCTGAGGGGCTCCTGTAAGCCTGGCCTAAAGCCTCCAGAAGCAGGCCTGCACTCTGTCAGCAGTCAGCACACTGTAACCCTAGCCTGGCCGCCGTAAACACTGACAGCCCAGCCAGGGAGCAGCGGGAGGCGGAGGAGGAGGAGGAGGAGGGCATCAGGAAGAGGAGACACGCAGGACAGGAGAGAGAATGAGAGACAGTGAGGGAGAGGAGGATGGCAGGAGGGGAAGTAATAGAAAGTGAAAGAGGCTTGTTACAAAAAGGTGCACGGGAGACACGGAACAACTTAGTTTTACAAAGCTGCCGATAAGACTGACCTAATTTGCCTGGAGTTTAATTACATTTAATTTGTATTTTTTACAGTATTTGATGGCCTTGGTACAGAACCCTAAATGCTGGCACACATTTCAATGTACACACCCAGACCTTGGTGCTCTTATGAGTAATACGCTCTGTTCCCCGGGGGACACTCACTCTCATTTCAAAAGGCTCCAGTATGATATGCTCACAGAACAACATTGTCTGCCGGCAAAGTAATAAAAGGGATCTGCTTCTTGTCACCAGCCTGCTTCTTTCTGTTTTTACCTTGTTTTTTTTCCTCACCAGTTTTCCCCCCTACCTATCCTGTTGCTCCCAGGCTGCGATTGAACCCTTTCTGTGTATTGTGTTTGGACTGGCTTCTGGTTCCTGAGGGCAAAATGTGTCATTGCGTGTGTGTGTGTACTACACACACACACGCACACATACACACACATAAGCACACACACTTGGATGAAAAGCAAAAGGCCTTATGTCTTGCCTTATTGCTAATATCTTTACATGAATAAAGACCTTATTTACTGCAACCCGCTGGCCCTGGCACAGCCCTGGTCCAACCAGTTCCTTTATCCTTCATAGAGCTTTTGTGTGACTTCAAACCAACTGCCTTTACATTTTCAAATATGTCATATCCATGACATCGGAACATTAAATCATCACGCATTACTTCGACCAATTCCAGAAGTGGTCAACTGCACTCTTATTTTTTAGTTTTTGTTACATGCTAGAAATCTTGTAAACGCCCAATTTGGCAATTTGTTACAGTTAATAATATTTATTTTTTAATCAGTGTTTGGAACAATGGCACTGTTTGCACCGGATTACACTTTTCCTTGTTTTGATTGTTTCTGCACATGTATACAAAGTAATTTTTCTTGTATTGCCCTTCGGTGGGCTTTTACACTGATACGTAATGTTGCTAATATCTGCATAAAAATTGTTACAAGTAGTTGTAGTCACAAGAAAGCTCATTGTAACTGGTTTGCATCCATAAGTGTTGCAACAAATTGGAGCCCACATAAAGCAAATTTCTACTCAAACATATCCACCAGAGCTTTCGACTTTTCCATAGCTCTAAAGAAAAAATTCTGACCATTATGTATGCTGGCCTGCCCGTTATGCATGAAAAGACTGCATGTAAACGCTTCAATCGATTTGATTGCCATAAAAGGGTTTTAGTCAAATAATACACATATTTATTTCCACAAAGGGGCAATGGCACACAAAAATATTCCTCTAGGCCTTTTTTATAAATGATGCCTTACCAGTGTGGAGGAACATTTTTAAGTGTGCACGTGTCTGTGTGTATGTGTGTGTGTGTGTGCGTGCGTGCGTTCGTGTGTGCATGTTTACTCCAGGTCTTGGTGAGTGAGGACTCGGACGGAGAGGGGGCAGTGGCTCACTTCCCAGCTCATGACAAACCCATATCCTGCATGCAATTCAACCCAACTGGTAAGACACACAGACACACACACACACAGTGTTTAATTTGGAGGTAGCGAATGACAATCGGAACACTGCATATGTTGCCTCAGGTCAACCAAGGTGCAGAGAACAGAGGTGAGACGATGTGTGGGGATGGCATTCATTCAGTCCATCATGAATGAATGAATTTATTTGTTAATTAACATGTGTGTTTGTGTGTGTGTGTGTGTGTGTGCATGCGTGCACATGATAAATGCACTTTGCCCATTCTTAATGTGGAACAGACCAGTTGTTGTCCTTACAGCCCAGCATCGTAAATATCTAATTATATTAGTGTACTGACATTTTCCATCTTAATTTAGAGATTGTAGTTCAATATCTTAATTTAGATATTGTGCTTACACTTTGTTGTTAGGCCTACTTGCGGGGCCTACTGAAGAGAAAAAGAGAGATACGGAGAGATAGTTGAAGATGGACTCAAATGGATGTCTTTACTTCTGGCCCCCTTTTATCTTCACCAATCTGTCTTTCTTAGTTTTTTAATCGTTCTGTCTTGCATACACACAACCCATGCATGCAGGTTCCGGGAAAAGCCTCTTGGGCTGGTGGCTGGTTTCACTCTCCTCCGCTGCCTGTGTCTGGGTCTATCGTAGGAACCAGCAGCTCTCATTAGACATGGTGCTGCTTGAGTCACAACAATGACCCACACTGGGCCAACACATTATACACATTGTGTGTAAGGGTTTCTGTCCCTTCCTGCATGCAGTATACACTGTTTAGTGGGTTCATGCAGTATACACATGCACATATCCTTTTAGTTTTCGAGTATTTCTCTTGGTGTGTTTTTACCGTGTGTGTGTGTGTGCTTGTGCGTGTGTGCGTGCACACATGCAGTTAATAAAGGAGCTGCTGAGAGATGTCTCTCACCCCGTGACCTCCTCATCCCAGGAATCCTTCACATACCTGGGCTTATGACTAAACTCTACACCTCTGTCTGAGAGGGAACAGGACTATAATGCAGACACTGACAGAGCAGATCCATGGCTGTCTAGACACCCCCCCTCTCCTCCAAAATTCATACACACTTAAACACGTAAAGCACACACATGAAACACGGCCGGCATTCAGTTTGAGAAATAAACAACAGACATAAAACGTTTATGAAAGCACACATCATACACAGCAACCTCACTGAAGGTTTGTAGAAACACTTGAGGAACTTGGGGTATGGAGCAGATGCCAGTGGACTGGCAAGTATAGTGTCCTATTAAATGTAGAGGGAACAGACAGAGTCTTCACACACACGGTTTGTGTTTCAACAATATTTAATCACAATTCAAAAAAATATTCCCAAAAGGATTTTTCAGAATGCACTTTCGTTTAGTGCGGTGTCATTTATTTTTCAGGCCTAAGAAGTGATAATAATATTCAACATTGTTCAAAGATACGCTGTACAACAACACACCATTGTTTGTTCTTCTTTCTTTGTTATAGACAGGAATCAGTGATAATAGCCCCAATCAGTGATAATAGTGATAAGTCAAAGGAAACCATGGTGGTAATTGAAGAGGGAGCCATAGCATGGCTGTGTAGTTGAAGAAATGCCCCCCTTTTGCTGAATCTGTTCTACCATTAGAAAATGTTGCTAGTGTCTTTTCTAGATTCATTATAAAAGAAAAGGAATTATTCTTCATGATTCATTTCTGATGCATACACACTTTGTCCCTTAAAATACTACCTCCATCCTCATCGTATCTTGTTAGTGGAACAATGCTACCATTAAACGTAGTCTTGACTGCCATCGTGTTTTGTATTTAACAGACTGAAAGATGTCTAGAGCGGTGTAATCCCTCCAAAAAAATCTCTATTGTTGTTCCTTTGCTGTTTGCTTTGGAGTATCTCAGAGGGAAAAGGCCTCTTTATTTTGGCCAGAACCTGATTTGAGGCCCCAACCGATAATCTCACATCATGGCTCTGAATTAGCTCTCTCTGCGAGGCAGCGAAGGAAGTGGCTGCTTCCTGAATTGAAATTAACTGCATTCAAGGACTAACTGAGGCGCCCTACACCGTGGTCACCCACCAGTAACCAAGAAAAGGCAATGAAACAATGGTATGACTCAACAGCACTTGCAAGAGCCCCGCTGGTATTTTCTTGCATAGAGCCAAGCAGAGCTGTGTTAGAAACCCCGGCCGGGCCTGTGTGCATTGGGCTGCTACAGAGGACGCGCCGGCCGCCTCAAACTCTTGGTGTGGCTGCTGGCGCTGCGCAGCGTGTCAATGGATCGGTGGATCTATTCCTGGTCATGTAATTAGAGGGATCGGCGACCAAGTGCCGCGGCGTTCTGTTTAACAGCTGCAATGTGTGTGTGCTTGTTTTCTTTCACGTCTCGTCCCCTTCACTTGTGCCTAACGATGCTTGACTTGATTATTAGGTATGATGCCAGAGTCAAAATACATCCGTGACCTGTGATGGAGGATGTCCCAATGGCTCGTCTGCATTTCTATGACTCTATGCTTGAGCTGGGTGGAATGATTTACCAGGAAATAAGCTTTCAATTCTCATTTTCTTTCTTTTACTTTTTTTAATTTTTCATTCAAAGTCAATCGCTTTTGTTCCTCTGACACATAATCACATTATTAAGCTCTGGAAATGGGAACTATATTATCAAGCATATACTTTACCTTATCCAAAGATCAGTAACCTATATTATCATTTCTATTGAGACGGTGGCACTGACCCTCTTAAAATATGTTACGCAAATTTGTTCAGTAGACCGTCACAATAATTAGTAGAAATTTGATGGAGCCCTGATAAAAACATTTAAAATAGTATTTTTAAACACCCTCACGGGGTACATGTCAGATAAACACAGACCGAATCCCGGATGGCAAAGCCAGAGTTCTACCTGGCAATGTCCCATCAACCATATATATGTTTAGTAACGGGGCAACCTAATGAATAGGCTGGCCTGTCGAGGGCCGACCATTGAGGCAGCTGTGCTGTGAAGGCAGTGCGCCACGGTGCAATAACTCTTGTCCCTCTATCTCACTGATGTGTGAAGGAAAGCATGCCACTGCCAAAAACCCCTGAACCCACACGCACATGTTAAACACAAGGGAAATTCCCGAGCGAGCCCAGCGACGCGCGGCCCACAGCCACACATTCAGCACGGATTGAGTTGTGTCTTCACACCAACGTAGTCATTAGCACTCACAGCTGTAGCTGCGATGTGATTTACAGCGGCTTCTCCATAAAGCCCTCACTCTCGCTTCGCGTTTCTTCTATTTTTGCTTGTTTTTCGTTGAGGACCAGATGAGCAAAAGCCAGTTAATATAGTTGCACAGCTCTCCAATGTATGCGTTTTGTTTAAATTAGTATTGTCATTATAGCTATTTTAATAATGGTTATCAGCCATCATTTGTATCATTGACATCAAACATGTGTAATGTCATGCCAAAATATTTATTTGATATCAACTGGTTTGTTTATGTTTACTAATGGTTTACAGATACATTATTTATGTTTATTGAGATTAAGGTTTTTACATTCTAAAATGTATTGAAATCTTGGCTAGCTGTTTGGTTTTATAGTTATTTAAATACATTATTTATGTGAATAATTTAAGAACACTTTTTAGAAAAACATTTTGAAATAGAGAAAGTATAGTATAGTATAATAAAGTATTCATATTTTTCTTTTTCAAATATATCAGGGTACAAATTGTAATTTATGCAAAGTTCAACCATTGGAGGGTGTGCTAAGCCAAATTCTTCAAGTTAATACTAGAAAGTGAGAAACATACTGGTTCGGGAATACTGCTTTTTTAAAATTAAGTTAACATATATGTTGGTTCTATAAGTACATGAAATAATGTTAAGACTTATAAACATAAATCATCTCTTTTAATTATACCTCTGTAAACAATTTAACAAACCTAAAATAATTCTGTGTTTGAACATTTTAATTATTACATCTTCATTAGTAACCAATAATGAATATGTTATAAATGTTATTTAATCCTTTCTTCATTCAAAAAATATGTTTATAAAATACAATGAGAATTTAACTTAAAAATACCAAAGGGGTTACTATGAAGGAGGCCATTAACATACTTTATGTTTAACTTCTTCAGGTGTTCCTCAAGTGAGAGGCGTAAGATCTGTAACTACAATCAGTACATTTCTAATCAGTTGCAGTTTCGATTTTTTAGTTTTACCGAAATTGGCCTCATAGCTGAAATAACCCTTCTTAACCCTTGTTAATAGCTGTGTTTAATTTCTCTGAAAATATTCTAATCCAGGGTGCTTGATCAGGCTCATGTTTTACTATATTTTCAAATGTTAAATGCTAACAGTAGAACCAACAGTTTACTACCTATTTGGTACCAGAATTGACCTGAACTTTCTCCTTCATCCAAATCTTTCACCAAATCGTTCCTCCGTGAATGCTCAAGCCAGCAGTGAGAATGTACCTTTGCGCCGTGTTTGCAAAGTAAACAGAGCCTCCATCAGGCAGGGCCCGTGTTTGCTCTTGGGGCTGTCCAAGCTGGCAGAGGTTTTTCATACTGTTCCCTTGCAAAGGTGGTAACTAGCCATACTAGCCATACCTCCCAAGATTAAAACACTTCTTATCATGAACTATAGAATACATGTATTAATAAGGAGCAGAGGCAGGTTTAAGGGATGGAAGGTGCTGTAAATGATGGGAGAGAAGGATGGAGATTCAGGACAGCAGACAGCGATCACAGAAGGGTTAGAGGCAAGAGAAAATAAATGTAATGTGTTGGAGAGATTTATTGTATGCATTGTTGTCTTGGGTTGATGGCACGACCACAAATTAATTGTCATTCGGAAAGACCTGGCAGTTAATATATTTCCTATTCAAAAATAATAATTCACAGTAGCTGTTGGGCTCCAGAGTAAAAATGTCTTAAAAAAGTTAGCAATTACTACATAAAAAAAGTACCTTAAAAGATTATGGGATGTGTATATCATTTTTTGTGTGGGATATAACTCAAAGAGATGATATGTGGCCGGGAAGGATAAGTATACAAGAATATTTTTTGTTGTTTTTTTGTTATGACATACACTTGGAGTGGGGGGAAAGGTCATCCTTTTAGTCTGGCCGGAAAGCATGAGTAATCCACCCAACACTAAACTCGTAGCCCACACCTCCTCAATGTAGAGCCGTGGATAACTTACGTGATGATGGTGGTCCTCACCGTGCATGACTCTGTGAAAGTTAGTGAAGAAAGGTTGTGGGGAGGTGAGTTGCTAAGATTTATGGAGTTATTTATTGGATCTAAACTCCGTTTTTTTTAATACAGTATTTGAAGGAACACAATGTTTTAGGAAAAATGCAATCACGAGTACATGAATTGTGCCTTGACTTTCCCCATTTTGTTGGAGCGTTCTCCTCTTCTTGACCCCAACCTAAACACACATGGACACACCTTTTAGTCTTTTATCAGTGGCACCATCACAGCATTGAATCTGGGACCAGTGGCTGTGAATGTTTAAAGGGATTTATTAGTCAACACTACATCCTCAGAGATACATAGAAAAGAAAATCAGAAACAATGTAAAGGCAGGCAGATTACTGCCCAAGCCCCAGTGTCTGCCCATTTCCTCTGCGAGGGGATTAAATGGTCCCAGTCCCGACATCAGGAGATTGTGTTCAGGAGCAATTGGTTTTGGGGATTTTTTCAGATGTGGAGAACAAAAGCTGGCTGGTGTTAAAGCGCTCCTCTAAGCCACTGGGAGAACATGTTTGTCCCCTGTTGGCAAATTCCAGAAAAGCAGCCACAGAAGTGATGAAATTCATTCACAGAAAATCTATCTTTACAACAGATTAAGGTGCTGCTTTTTTCCCTCCAGATGGCCTCAGGTAAAGTAGAGGTGATTCTTATTTATTTTATCCCCCATTGCTCTTGCTTTTCAAAATAATTCAGTCCACCCTCTTCCATGTTATTACAAACCAGAGTGTCCGTCAAATGTACATTTTGCATTAAAAGGCACCAAGGAACATTTGTTCTCCTCCCCTATCTTCACATGGTTAAAGAAAAGCCCCGAGCCCTGCCTCAGGAGGTCACGCTTCGTGCTCTTGAACGCCACGGTTGCTGCGTCCCATAAGTGTGTCGGCGTGACATTAAAGGCTGGCAAGTTTCGCCTTGTTAAAAGAGAGCCGGCATTCCTCCCATCTTAATATCAAACTAATGGCGGCCCCCTCTCGGCCGGGCTGACCACACACCTTTCATATCTATTAATATTTGCTGAGCGCTCCCAGGTGGTCCTCGTGAAGCGCGGCGTAGGAAAACACCCTCCTCCATCGGGGCTTGCTGTACATCAAATGAAGCAAAGGGAAACCTTTTTTTTTCTTCCCTCTCCTCATTCTCCCTCGTCTGCTTTTCCTTGACGCCACTCTATAATGTTATCACTCTCGCTCTCCCTTATTTCACTCCCCCCCCCCC
>OOFG01107489.1:0-11977 GCA_900323295.1 Molva molva
GGAAAAGATGAAAGAGAGAGGGGGAGAGGGGGAGAGAGGGAGAGAGGGAGAGAGGGAGAGAGGGAGAGGGCAGAGCAGTCAGAGCGGGTTTGGGTGGAGGATGAAGTGATCAGAGCATGGAGGAAGAGAGAGAGAGAGAGAGAGAGAGAGAGAGAGAGAGACACACAGAGAGAGCTGGATAAAGACTAGGGGGGCTTTTTATTCTCCTACTCTAAGCGGAGAAAGTGAATACATTAAAAAACAATCACATGACGACTAATAGTCCTGGTAGGCCAGACCCACCAGACACTCGGGTCGTCTGCGGTGGCCGTCCTCTCACAGCCACTTTACTCCTTTATTTATTTATCTCACACTTTCTTCTTCTCCTCCCTCTTCCTCGTCATCCTCGCGCCGAGGAGATTTCAGCTTGAATGGGCGCAGTGGCCTTGAAACACCATAATGTTGTCACAGGATAAAAACCAAGTAATCCCGGAGTTGGAGCGCTGTGGAGTGTGAATGTAGCTGCCACATCTAATGATGAATCTGAGTGTTCACGCCGCACAGCGCAGACAGGAAGTGGGAGTTTGTGTGCAAATGCATCACCCGTCCGCACACAGAAAAACCTCCCCGTCAGCCTGCTGTCCCGCCATGAGCTATGGCTGCCTTTTTTTCCATTAGGAGAGCACTTCTCCTCCATGGAACATACTTCAGTGGGAGCCTTCTATGGGATACTGATTGTGGTTCGGTTCATCGTCGGCGTGGCTGCTATAGCCGCCCAGCCCAGCGGCATCCCTCACAATGAACTGGGTAGTGGATCCATAGCTACACCCACACCCCCCCCCACCCACCGGCGCCACAGCACGCAAGTCTAAAGTCCCCCACTTCGCCTTACAATCGAATTTACCTGGTTCAAACCACTGCAGAAGAAAGCCCAATTTACCCCGAGACACACTGGACGTATGAACTTGAATGCAAATGAAATAGTCTTTGCTCCACCCTTTCGCGGATAAACAACAGTTTGGATGTGATGCTCATAGTAGTGTAGTGATGGAGAGCACCGCCACACAACAGAGTAAATGGACTAGTCAAGTGTATTCCACTACATCAATTCGCCAGAGTTGTCAACACTTTATTTTTCATCTGCCTGCGAGTGAATACGTATTTTCCAAACACTTTGGCATTTAACGATAACAAGGCAATAACCAGGAGTAACCAAAAACAATCACCATAACAACACATCCTCCTCATCACACGCTTTCGTCAGTGGAAAATTAAAAACCCAATAACGCGTCCAATCCAGCTTCCCCGGCTCCTTCGCTCCGGGCCCCTCTGGTTCCGAGCCAGAAGTGTAGCCGTGGGTTTTCCAGCGCCAGAAAGCACAAGTGGCCCTCGAAGAGGAAGAGCACATTCTGTCAACACATCTCTCCCATACGGTGGAGAAGATAAACTCAGCTCCTCTCGCTTTGCCAATTACAGACCTAGAATACTCCACCCTCACCCACCACTCCTTCCTGCATCGCCATCTTTGCAAAAAAATGTACCGTGACATTTGTGTGTGTTTGTGTGTGTGTTTCTGTGTGTGTGTGTGTGTGTGTGTGTGTGTGTGTGTGTGTGTGTGTGTGCGCAACACATCTTGGAACATGTCAGAGTTATGAACACAGAAACAGGAAGTGAGAAAAGGAGGAGTAGAACTAATGGATGTGGGTTGGGGGGTGTAGGGGAAGCGTACATGGCGGAAATTAATTCTCCATTTCCTCCCCCCTGCTGAGCGCCTTATTGGCTGTGCATCTCTCCAATGCCATTGGAGTTAAGATCTCCGTTCGGGTCCAAATATGGGCGGCGTGCGGCGGCGTTCATAAACTTCCCGGGTGTTTGAGGCGAGGCGTAATGGGATTGCAGAAGCGGGGTTCACAAAGCTCTCAACCGTACTTTTCCTCTCTGAGATCCTCTGCCATTGTCTTTATGCCGTGTGTGTGTGTGTGTGTGTGTGTGTGTGTGTGAGGGGGAGGGCGAGAGAGAGAGAGAGAGAGAGAGAGAGAGGAAGAGAGGAATAGAGACTATTATTAGTATATCTTATGGGCCTTGTCTCGCTTGTCTTCATTTGTTACCCTGCTGTCTGCGATGTCCCAATTGGCATCTCATTGCGAGTGTTGATGGATTTTTCTAGAAAAGTGTCCGCACTTCATGTCTCTCTGTGGTCAAACTTACCCTGCCTTTGCAAAATGGATGAATCTGCCATGTCTCTTCATTTTTATGAAGACACTTAGAGAAATCACCCTTGACTACATCAGAAGGCCCTTTTTTCTCGGAACAAGCTTCCCACATGGGGCGCCGTCAATTTCCTGACCCGGCTTCTCGACTTTGTTTATCGCAAAAAAAAGGAAAGGCAAAGAGGAAAGGTTTAGTGCAGTGCAGCAGACCACATATCAGCAGATCAAAAGATTATTAGATTTGATTGAGCCGGCGCATGTGTTGCAGCCTCCAGGAAAGAGTGCATTTGCAAGGAGAAGGAAGAGAGGGCGTCGGTTAATCCCACAGGCCGCCTGTATCCGGATCACCGGTCGGTCCGAGCTTCCCTCCACCTGGCCCCTGGCCTCAGGCGTTGGCCCCGCACCCTCCAGCCTCCCCGTCCTGCTCCTCCATTTTCGAGACGAGGCAAATTTGACCCCCCCTCATTTCCTCGTCTCGACGATCCCATTCCCTCCGCCCGTGAGGTCTTCAGTGACCCCACCACGCGCCCCTCCCTCCGCCCGCGAGGTCTTCAGTGACCCCACCACGCGCCTCTCCCTCCGCCCGCGAGGTCTTCAGTGACCCCACCACGCGCCCCTCCCTCCGCCCGCGAGGTCTTCAGTGACCCCACCACGCGCCTCTCCCTCCGCCCGCGAGGTCTTCAGTGACCCCACCACGCGCCTCTCCCTCGCCTCGTAGCTTTGTCCGGTGGACACCGGTTCCAGGAAGTCAACTGGGAAAGAGTTTGGATTGGTCGCGCTGTGGTCGTTGTCATGGCACCTTGGCGGCGTCTTCATCTCAAGCAGGAAGATGGGTCCGCGAGGACAGATGCTGCACGGAAGGATCTGGAAGGATCCAGGAAACACTGCGTGGACATTTCCAATTAGGTGGAAATGTGCCGCCGTAAATATTTACCAACCCCATGTGTGTTTTACGGTCCGAGGACACGGTGACGATGACAAACACGGTGGCCCACTGTAGATATAAAAAATACCTATAAATATTACAAGACAACAGAGGGAAATGCCCTGAACGTTATGATGTGCAGCATGTAAACAGGGGCTGGATTTTGTCCCGATATCTCAGAAGCTTTTCCAATACTGTGGGGCATTCAGTGGTGACTGCTGATATAGATACGGTGTGATAACAGTGACATATTTGATTAATCTGCTGTTGAATGCTTCTTGCAGCTCTCTAAAACAAGGCCTGGATACTGCGAGAGGGAGTCCTACCAGCCTGAAGCCGAATTCTCCGGCTGAGAAGATCTCTTCGCCTCTTTTTCTTCCGAGCTCTTATGAGTCACATGTGACAGATCTATGTCCTCATCTTGTCAGCCATCAGAGAAGGAGCAGCAAGGACCGTTTAAATACTGCGGGCAACGCTGTCGACTCCGGTTAGAAGCATACGTCTGTGAGGTACAGAAAGAAGACACACGCCTTCCCTCGTGCTCTTGCTCCACTTCCACTCCCCGGCCCTGATGAACATGTGTTTCACATGTACTTTGCACAGAAAAAAGGAAGCAAACGATATACTACTTCTCGATTCTGGTGTAAGAAAATCCGGGTTCTATGGAAGATAAGACAAGCAGCATCCTTATCCCGACGTGCTTTCCGTGTCCTCTTAAAGAGACGGAGAAGTGGAAGTAGGGTGCCCCACCAACCACCACCACCCTTCCCTCCATCCAAAGAGAAATCTATAAAGATGCTTTGTGTGCGCCTTAACAGAGTTGCTTGGCAACAGAGGCAGAGGCTGGCAGTGTTGGAGGCTTGCACTAAAGACATTGGTGATCCAACGGCAACACCGTCGTACCCCTTTCGGACGCATTTTCAAGGTTCTTAAAAACGGTACGTTCTTATTCCGGCACGGTGATCCTTTGTGGGTCTCGCCGTCTGATGCGGAGGATTGACTTTACAGAGAAGTAAACATATGGATTTGGGGAGTTTCAAGCGCACACACTGCTAACCCAAGTGGTGATTCATTCATTCCAAAAGGGGATTGATGACCTATCACAAAGGGGTGGACACAAAGCGTGTGCATTGTGATAGTGTATGGATCACTGTTGTACTTATTCTACTGTGAATTATTGATCAACTAATACACGGAACTCTTGGGTGGAAACACATTTCCTCTTCAATGCCGAGTCTAATAACTTCTTGGCGAGGGCAGACTGTGTTGTGGAAACAATATCTTACACACACACCCACACACAGATACAGTACGCACACACAGAAACACAAACACAAACACACACACTATAGTGCTGCTTTTTGTACCACATTTCTAAGGCATTTACTGGGGGACAGACGAGAGACCTGACTGAAGATAGAGACGTCGCCTCACACACATCACAGGGTCCCTCCATTCTACACACGTCTGATTAATACATCAAAAGACATCAGCTCTCTCTCTCTACCCCCCCTCCCTTTAGTCAGCCAGTACACACGCACACACACGTGCACACGCCAGCACACACACACACAGTTCTGCATCTCCCTAAACCCCCGAAAACCAAAACACAGGGCTGGGTACAAAAATCCTTGCAGAATTGAGCTTGAACAAGGGAACAGACACACACACACACACACACACTCACACACATGCACACACACAAACATACATAGAGACACACAAACACACTCACATGCACGTGCACACACACACACACACCACACAGAGACACACACACACACACTGCCCCCTCTTTCATGGTTAATACATCAAACAGCATTAGCTTCCCAGAGTCCTGAAGCTGAGACAGACGCAGTTCTGACAGACTCTACTTCCTCCCTGGCTGCCTTCTCTCTTTCTCCCTCCCTCTCTTTCTCTCTCACTCCCTCTCTTCTTTCATTTCTATCTCTTTCTCCCTCTCTCCTCCGTATTTCATTCCTCTTTCTTTCTATCTCTCTCCTGCTCTCGCTGTCTTTATATCTGTCTCTTTCACACTCCCTCTTTCGTTATATCTCTCCTTCTCTCTCTGTCTTTCTGTCTCTCTCTCTCTCTCTTTATATATATATATATATTCCTCTCACTACCAATCTATGTCTTCTCTCCATCTCTCTCTTCAACCCCCTCTCTCTCCATCTCTCTCCCCCTCTCCCTCCAAATGTCTCCGCCTCTCTCTCCCTCCCCCTCTCCGCCTCCCCTCTGAAGTCTGTTTGGGTGGTTAGAGGACGATCCAAGACAGTCACTCCCCCATCGCATCACGGTCGGTACTCAGTGAGCTTGTATCATGTCAAGTTGCAAATCCGTGTCTCCAATGAGACGGCGATGTGGAAGGGCTTTATGTGGGAAGGTATGGGGGGGCTCGGGAGAGAAATAAACATATCTTATATTATGGTAACACTTTACAATAAGGGTACATTAATTAACCATTAATTAACATTAGTTAATGCAGTTATAAGGATTATTAATAAGCAAAGGGGTTATGGTAAGGGTTAGTGTTAACCCTAACCCTGTTAAATAATGTATATATGAATACCTTAGTTAACATGAACACCATTATTAGAAATTAACAACATAAGTAAACGTGAACACGATAGTAAATGGTTATTAGAAACATTAGTTAACTGTTATTTAATGCTTATTACTGTAAAGTATTGTAAAGGTTCCCTATATTATATTTTGTGGAATCTCTCATCCTAAACGTCTTACGGCAATGCCCATGGGTGTTTGTGTACTCAGCGTGGGCGGTCCCACTGGGAATCGAACCCTCTCACCCTGTATGAAACAGTACCCATTTAGACACACAGGAGCAAGCTGTAGTCCCGGTGAGCACTGATCACGGGGTATTGTCTCAGGGAGAGGATGATGAGATGCTGTTCATAGCCAGACAGGCGCCCAGAAGTGTCTTCGCCGCATTGTAATCATGCAAATGAAAGGAAATCCCAACTCACCATCAAAGGCACCAGGCCAGCGAATGCATTCTAATCCAACCTTTATCATTCAAACACCGCGGCGCTTAGCCCTTCCTGTCTCAGCGGTGAGGGGACGCGCGGTGAATAAGGTCGCAGAACGAGAGGCAGGTGGCCCGTCTAATTGTGTTGTAATGAAGCGGACAGCGGGCCTGGGTTTGTGTTCATCCGAGGCGAGGTATGCGCGCCGTAATTACCGCAGAGTGTTTCAAGGACTGTTGCAGCACAATGCATGACTGAGTAGCTCCTCGGCTCAATATTACAATGTTTCTCAGCCGAACTATCGATCTCTCCGAGCCCCGAGTTCAGACTCCTAACTGTGCACTTACTATGGTTACATGAATTAGTGAACAGGAAGACATCCAGGCCCTGTGGACTGCAAGGCAGATCAAACAAACAAAGTACACAGTATTCCTCACATACTCTTTCTGGGTGTGCACGTATTTTCGATTGTGCTTCTGTGCACCCTTGAAAGGACCAACAAGTTTTTATCAAAACAATCGGAGTACAGCGGGAGTAGTGGGGCAGGCACCAAAGGAGGCGTAGTAGCGTGCATAATGGGCTCCATTGATATCTGCAGATCTTCACGTCAGTACGTCCTACAGATAGTGAAGTACAGAGCCTGTGCTAGAGAAGGTTGGTGTTCGACGCGATAACCCCTGGAAGAGAGACCAGGAGACCCCTCGGCGTAATGGATAGCCCATTGCAGCAGTTGATACTGTAGCTTAAGAGCTGGAGGAACCGCATGTGATCTGCTATAGTCTAAATCCTCCGAAAGAGGATCAAGAGGGCTTTAAAATCACATTTACAGCACTGGAGTAGCATCCCGCTGATAAATACAGATCATGCTATTTGACCCTTTCCATCAACGCAGTGAAAGGACCGGCTGCTGTAGTTTTTACCCCGAGCTGAACAGAAGAGCACATAGGAACGCGAACGGAACCACATGCCACTGATTGCACATGAAAGAAGAGTTTTCAGAGCTACCATAGGCCAAGTCATGTATCTGGGATTCTGTGGCCTGGTTGATTTTTATATAACGGTGGATATAGTGTTCCTTCTTCTTTTCCCCTGTTCAGCTAGCGGGGGCTTTCTTGGTTCATGTAGGGACATGTTTATTAAAGGGATACGTTATAGTTTTCAAAGGCACCCTACAGATGCATTTCAAACCATTCAGGTATTTTCTAAGGAGCAATGGGAAGTTTAATATGGTTTGTTAACAATGGGTTTATTTTCTATACACCAAAAATTAAAACGGTTCTGTGGTATCTCTATAACGCCGTTCTCATATATTCTATAATATATTATTAAAAAATCACACGCCCATCACTTTCATCCTGTGGAACAATTTGCATGTATTTGCATAAATGACCATCATTTGCATAAAGGACTCAATCTACCTCTGATGTCATAAATGCTGGTCCCATGTGGAATTCTCCAGCTCAGATTTAAGGGTTAATACAACCTCTCTCGCTTAGCAGGCAGATAAAAACGGGGTTCTGGTGACGAGATATATGAAATAATCAGTATAGCTACGGCCGCGCTTCCAGAAGGAATTAAGCGTGACTAATACACCTTTGTTTGGTGCAGCTGGTCCATAATACCAAATTATTACAGCGCTTTAACGTCGTGAGCCAATGTTAACCTATGGAGAAGTAATCCTCATTACATCTACAAACACAGGCACGAAAACAACAACAGGCACACACACACACATGCATACACTAAGCACACACACTATCCCAGACTAAACACAAACCTGAAGAAGACACAACTACACACACTCGCTCACTCACACAGTAAAGTGCAAACTACTTTTGCAAAGTATTTTTATGAGCGCACGTATGGCCGTCTCTTTGAATGTCCCAAAGACATCCACTAAAAGTCCCGGGGAAGAATAGTGTCCCCAACACGTCTCCTCAGTGGCCAGAGCCGTGACCGCTCCGCCCTACACCTGAGGAACTCCAGGAAGAGCTATTGTTGTTTTATCCTTCAAACATTTGAAGAATGTGAGAAAAATGGCTGGCTTCCCCAGGTGGCATTTTACTGACATTTTGATGTGAAGTGTCCCAGCGGGTGTGAGGGAAAATCCATTAAACACACTCCTATAAAAATCCTGGAGCTCAGCTATATGGCCACTATATATGATCTGCGATCAATAGATAAAACCATACCTCGGTGACGACCTTAAATCAATAGCAGCAGGAAATGAAAGGTGTGTTTTATATGTATACCGTGTTTGATTAGCAGGAGAGCTGCGTCCTAGCCAGACATGCTACGTGCGTAGGTCAATTGGCAACACTAACACCGCTGGGTTGCTCTTTTACTATTTGGTCATTTAGGAGACACATTTATCCAAAGGGACTAACAGCGGATTTGAGATGCATTTCATGAGGGAGCAGGCAGCGGGTTGTCTTTGCTCAAGGAAGCCTAGAGGCTTGGAGACAAACACCAAACCACTGGTAGACCTTCCTCTACAGACCCTGTTCAACCTGGCGGCCATATTGGGGACTTGGGTGGGGTAAGCTTCTGGAACCTTGACAACAGCATTATTTGTAGTTCTGCATCCACTTCCCCACCCAGGCAGCATTTAGATTGCATTTCCATTGTTTTGCCATGGTTTCCCCAATGATTCCAGAAGGGTTCCCCCCCCTAACTAACCAACATAGCCTCCAGGTGAACGAGGTGTAAGGTACGTATCCCCGGGCTGTAGAATGTATGGACTACACTCACAGCGTCGGGAGGCGCTTTGGACAGAAGCATCCACAAAGTGACCATGATGATTATTATTATAGCTGGTATTTCCCGTGGTACTGTGGATTTGTGAGGCGGATCCTCATCTAGCAGGCGGAGGAGAACAGCGGGAGAGAGGCTAACCTTAAGGCTGAGCGCTAATGGCCCGGCTATGGAGCTTTCTCAGGCGTGTCTCCCGCCCGGCTCCCTCTTCCCCCAGAACTGGATCCACCACAGCCCCGCGACGCGGAGGCAGATGCTCCGAGCTTCCTGTTTTATTGATGAGCGCTGGCGGGTTCCTGATGAGCATCTCGCAGGTCCGCTGATTCATGAATGGACCACACTGAGCCGCCGGTTATTGTTGCCGTGGTGATGCGTTGGAAACAGTGAATGTGGGGGATTAGTTTGGGGGTTCATCGTCTTGTTTCTCCAGGTGGTTATTTCCCGGCTCTCCCCTTTCTTCCGTTGTTATTAGAGAATTTAAAACCAAATGAGTCATCCGCTCGCCTTGTTAATTGCCTGGATATTAACTGGGGCTCTGGGAGATTGTGGGATTGTATGGAGTAGCGTGGGATATCCGCCGTGGAAGAGGGGGTCAGTGTGTGTTCCTTTTATAAGGACTAGAAGAAAAGGTATTTTATTGTTAGTGTTTACCCATCCCTGAATGCATCACATGTTCCAATACTTGGCTGGGAGAGTGGCTGGTGGTTCCCAGCAGGTTGGCATAGTAAGAAAATCGAAGGCTGAATTATGGCTGTGGTGTAGCATAGCTCAACTTCTCATTCAGCAGTGAGTGTGTGAGCGCTGTGAAGCAGGCTGCTTCTGGAAGACAATGCTGTGTATCGCCAAGCAGTGAAATACCAAAAAGAAAGAGAGAATAGACGCCCTTTGATGTGTTGACATGTTTACGATGCAGTGCTAAATGCCAGCCAGGTGAGTTAAAAATAACGTGTTACTCTAAGCATCGTATATAGGAAGAGGCCTGTGGTGTCTGCAACAATCTCTCACAAAGGTGGCCGTGATCTCACTCCTGCCGTGTGTGTGGCACCGTGATAATTAATTCTGGCAGATCTTTTTCTCCACAGAGTTTTTTTTGAGTGGTGCGACCAAAGCCACAGTAATCACGTAGCCTAGCGCGCGACTACCACTGTGACATTTCCGTCTGTTTTCGTGTCTGTCAATCGCGGCGAATAAAGTTTGAAATAGTTGTCATGAGCCACGTCTTCCCTCCTGACAGAAGAGTTTGTCTCCCCCGTGTCTCCCCCGTGTCTCCCCCCCCGACGAGGCACAGATGAAACCGCTGTGTGTTGTATTTTTAACAGACCTCTCACATGCTTGAAACATGCCTTTGCTGTGAACGCTGACATTTAAGGGTTCTGTATTATCAGATGATATCCCGCCTCTGTGGCAAACAGAGCTCCTAAATGTTACTACCTCACCCAAGGATGGAGGCAGTTCTCATACCCAAAATATGTTGAGGAACTGTGCTACTGCATTTCAGGTTCATACAGTTGTATAATTTGCTATTTTGTCAACACTTTCATTCAAAGTGAATCCAGATACGAGTCCCTCACCAGAGAAAGTGCCTCAAGGATGCCTACAGGTGAGGCGGTGAACATGGGAATTGAACTAGCACCTTTCGTCTGGGAGAGAACCACCCTAACCACTACACCATCCTGCCTGTCCGAAGTTCATTTTCCTTGGCCACTACATCATGCGATGAACCTTTTAATTTGCTCCACAAACAACATCCAACAGCGTCAAACAAAGTATGGCTTCTTCAGCAAACAATCGCCTCCTAATGTATTTCAAAAAACGTTGAGTCCCCTCCGAAGGTTTGCTCAGGTAGCTATTACAGTTCTTCAGTTATCTCTTCCAGGGAGTTTTTAATAATGAAAACATCACAACCCAGTCTAAAAAAGGCGGCCCTTCAAACAACTGCTGCTAGATGACAATATCAGTGAATCAAAATAAACCTGAAAGCACAGCCTGCCACTGTGGGCGAAAGTGTAATTTAAAACGATAGCATTGGCTATCAAAGAACTGCTGCACAGCTGTTGCTTTCTAACCAAGTTGCGCATGTTTTACCTGTATGGTCTTTGTACTCCCCTCTCAGAGGTACCGACTCTTTATAAATATATGTTGTCTTATTAAACCTATAGTGTCACTTGCCTCACATTATTAGACACCTCCAGAAGTCTAATTAAGGTCTATTTCGAACCAAACTGCAGGATTTAGATGAAATATATATTTTTAGTCGTACCCATCTGAAGGCCATTTTTCTTTATTGCAGGGGAGAAAGCAAAGTCAAAATCACTAGAGGCAGACTGGTGACAGCTTAACATAAAACAACATAACAAAAACGAGTGGGAAGGAATCACTTCAAACGCGGTCAACGTGACCCATCCACTCCTCTCTGTCACAGCATCCTCTCCACACCCAGGAAAACAACAGCAGCCCTCTTCCTCTCTTCTGAAATCTGTCTCCCTCGTCGCTCTGATCTCTCCTCCTCGTCACTCAACGCCTCCGTCCATCCGGCTGGCGAAGTGTCCCTGACACATTTCCATTAAAGCAGAGGCTGTTCAATTACGCCAGCTCCAGATATTTAAACCTTGCCAATTACCCAACATCTTCCCTTTAAATGATGCATACGACCAGCTGATAAGGTTGAGCGTACCGATTTCCCCCCTCGACGACGCGTGGGGTTTTCTGCTGCGTCAGGTGAACTTCCTGTGGCGGTGGGGGTGGAGAAGGGAGGAGGTGGGGGTTGGAACAGCTATGGGATATCTATTTCCCACTCGCAGCTCACCGGCCAGCTGCTGTGCTGCCTCTGAATATTTCCCTCATTCTGAACCCCCTGTGCTCCGCCTGTCTACGTGAAGGCAGCAGTCAGTCGTACTGGTCCCAGATCAGCCTTCATCCAAGGCTTCATGCGACGGACTCCGCTCCACGATTGCAGAAGCCGTGTCGTCGTCGGTCGCAATGTAATTACGGCTGTTCCTCAACACTCTGGTGGTGCTCCACTACAGCGTGTGTGTGTGTGTGTATCATCTCCATACCATCCCGCTTGGTCTGCCGTATCCTAGCAACTCCCGGCATTTCAGATGACAAGAAAATCCCTGTCT
>OOFG01107494.1:0-10789 GCA_900323295.1 Molva molva
TGATGGAGGGCCATGCAGCTCCAACAACAGGCGCTGCTGAGACAGAAGCTCCTGGTCCTGGGGAGTCTGGCCATCGGCAGCCTGCTGTACCTGGTGGCCCGGGTGGGCTCCCTGGATAGGTGGGGGCTACCAGGAACTCATGCACCACGCTGAACATACCATCATACCACATGGATACAGAACATACAGAAGCATACCATCATACCACATGGATACAGAACATACAGAAGCATACCATCATACCACATGGATACAGAACATACAGAAACATACGGTAACATACCACATGGATACAGAACATACAGAAACATACGGTAACATACCACATGTAGCAATACAAAACATACATGTATCAATCCTCCCATATCAACAATAATGAATCCTAGCCTAACACACCTGACCCACTCCGTCCTCCATGGTCTCCCTGTGCCCCCCCCACAGACTGCAGCCCACCTGCCCCCTGGACGGCAGTCTGCGCCCCCCCGACGCAGGGCAGATCCCGCTGCGCTCGCTGCAGGTCAAGCGCGGCCTGCTGCTGCATGAGCTGCGCAAGGGCAACGGCCCGGAGCAGGTGCACCTCCAAGACCCGGAGCAGGTGCGCCTCCAAGACCCGGAGCAGGTGCGCCTCCAAGACCCGGAGCAGGTGCGCCTCCAAGACCCGGAGCAGGTGCGCCTCCAAGACCCGGAGCAGGTGCGCCTCCACGCCCCGGTGCAGCAGCTCCCGCGCGCCCTCATCGTGGGCGTCCGCAAGGGGGGCACACGCGCCCTGCTGGAGATGCTCAACCTGCACCCCGCGGTGGTCAAGGCCTCACAGGAGATCCACTTCTTCGACAACGACCAGAACTACGCGCGTGGCATCGACTGGTACCGCGGCAAGATGCCCTTCTCCTTCCCCCACCAGATCACCATCGAGAAGAGCCCTGCGTACTTCATCACCGAGGAGGTGGGTCTTCGCTTTTTAGGTCCTCACTTCTTTAGGTCCTCACTTCTTTAGGTCCTCACTTCTTTAGGTCCTCACTTCTTTGGGTCTTCACTTTAAGGTCCTCAAATTTAGGTCCTCAATGTTTAGGTCCCTGCTTCTTTAGGTCTTTACTTTTAAGGTCCTCACTTCTTTAGGTCTTTGGTTTTTAGGTCCTCACTTTTTAGATCCTCACTTCTTTAGGTCTTTAGTTTTAAGGTACTCACTTCTTTAGGTCCTCACTAATTTAGGTCTTTAGTTTTTAGGTCCTCACTTTCTAGGTCCTCACGTTTTCTCTAATACCTCATCTCAGGTTCCCGAGCGTATCTTCAAGATGAACTCGTCCATCAAGCTGCTGGTGATCGTGCGCGAGCCCACGACCCGGGCCGTGTCCGACTACACGCAGGTTCTGGAGGGCAAGGAGCGCAAGAACAAGACCTACCACAAGTTCGAGGAGCTGGCTGTGGACGAGGCCACCTGTGAGGTGAACACCAAGTACAAGGCCGTGCGCACCAGCATCTACACCAAGCACCTGGAGCGCTGGCTCCACTTCTTCCCCGCAGAGCAGTTCCACGTGGTGGACGGGGACCGGCTCATCAGCGACCCGCTGCCCGAGCTGCAGCGTGTGGAACGCTTCCTGAACCTGCCGGCGCGCATCAGCCAGTACAACCTGTACTTCAACGCCACGCGGGGCTTCTACTGCCTGCGCTTCAGCCTGGTGTTCAACAAGTGCCTGGCGGGCAGCAAGGGACGCACGCACCCCGACGTGGACGCCGCCGTGGTGGAGAAGCTGCAGCGGTTCTTCCACCCGTTCAACCAGAAGTTCTACCAGATCACAGGGCGGACATTCAACTGGCCCTGACCCTCTGAGAGCAGGAGATGAAACACTGCTATCGACGCCCTGTACGTTTTGAAGATGTATGATTAAGCACTTTGACTGGGTTTGTTGTTGCAGGAGTGACCAAATATTAAAGGAAAATTACTTTGGGGGACTTTACTTTTTTGTTTACATTGGGTGAAGGTGGCAAGAAGAGGACAAGTTTGACACAAAGGTTCCATTGGACTTGAATAAAGTTCTGCTCTCCATCTTAGTCCACTGTTGGGAAAACTGAATGTGTCTGCAATGCGAAAGAGATTCTGACCTTTGACTGCTTTCTGAAAGATAAGCAATCGCTGACATTTATGTTATGATGAACAGCTTTTAAAAAAGTCACGATTTCCCATGAAAAGTCACAATCATCCTCTTGTTTTAACGACTAATTTGTGCATGCACCACCGTTTCCATGGCTACGGTGAGCTGAACGCGTCCTGTCCGCCCCACGCCGTTTCACTCCATCGACACAAAATTATTTCAATCAAACTCCGTTTTTTCCCCACTTGCAATTCATTTCCGTGGATCGCTGCTGTTATGTTCTGCGGTACGCATCGGCCAGAAGTTAAGTGACAAAAGAGCCAAACTTTGGACATCAAAATCAGGTCCGAGAGTTTTTGAAGCTTGGAAGACTCACGCTTGTTTCGTATCGTAACTTTGTCGCTTTTTAATTGACTCAGCTTCGGAGGTTGTGATCGGCCTTTCAGTCATTTGGCGAAGATAAAGCGGCACTACCAAACTTTCTCCTCGGGTCACGGTGGAATTATGTCTGTTTATGTGCAAATATTCACTCTATCATAAGTGTGTTGTTGAAAAATGTTTTAATAAAAGAACATTAAAACTCTGAATTGCTGTTTTTCACCGACTTGTAGCAGTAGATTTAATATTTAGACATAACATCAAATCTAGTCAGAATATTGAATATTAGACGTTTCTCCGAAATAAGTGAATCTTGTTCCGCTGACTCGTGTGACCTGCAGCCCAGCACCCTGAAGCTCTTGGAAGAAGATCTTCCACTTGGACATCTCGTAAAGTCAATTAGGTTAAGTTAGCAGTGTAGTTCTAGTAGTTCTAACGGCTTAATGAAAAGTGCAGACGTTATACGAGCTGATGCTGACATCTAGTGCTGATTTCAATAATATAATTTTATTTCGATTTGACTGAACCTTTATATTATCAGGAACTCTCCTACACGTTTAATATTCCTCGTATCACATGTATTGTTGTTGAAATAGTAACGTTGTAAAAAGGGTAGACGGTTTCGTTATGCAATTTAATGTTTTGTGTTTGTCTTTTCCCCAATGAACAGAGGCAAAGGCCAACAGTTTAGCATAACATTCAGGTTATTCAGGTGATGTCAAACTCAGGTGTCAATACAATAGATTTGATAGATAGAATAGATTTGAACCATAGACTGTATAACATTGATTTGGCTTTTAACTATGGACTGTAAACAATAGGTTTTAAGCATAAATGGCATGAAGTTTGGGTTTGAACCAGACTATAAAATAGCTTTTGAAACACTAAAGGTTTTAACTAGGGGCCGCCACGCTCTAAGTCACTGTCTGCCCCGCCCCCTTCCTAGCTCCTCCCACTCCTCCACTATCGCCTGTCCTCATCGAACCCTTACGAACTGTTCAGTTTGCACATTTGTTCGGGAAGAAGCTGAATAAAGTATGGCGTACAGCACCGCGGGTGGAACCAAGAAGAAGGTGTGCTACTACTATGACGGTAGGAGATGTTTCTGTGTGTCGGAATATGAACCGCACACCGGATAAGGCTTGCGGGTTAGCCTTCGTGCTAGTGGGGTTGATAGGGGAAGACTAATAGCACTTAGCTTACAAGCTAAGTCGGCTAACAGTGTAAACTATACTTAATCACATGTTGCACTTAACACGTTGTTTTGTAGGATCTGTGTGTGGTTGAAGATAGTAGTTATACAGAACATTGTATTTGCATTGAACCGTTGGCGTTATGAATGGCCTCATTTGGCACCACACTCATCATCTTCATCATCATCTTCATCATGTGCGTCCATGCAGCTGATCTGCAGTTTAATCAGGATTAAACCTTGTTTAAAAATGCTTATTCATTAACGGGCGAGTATCTGAGTTTAACCAAACTGAATGAATACAAATATTTGAATGCAAAAAGAATAAGGAAAGTACTAAAGTTAGTAGGTTTTTGCCAAAGCAACATCGATCAATTGTACCTCTTTGACTGACTTTTAGATTGTAGCTCCCAATTGATAAATAATATGTATATATTTTTTATTGAATTGTGATTCCTACTGTGTATTCCATTTTCAAGAATACAGAACAGGCCCACTTTTATAACGATTGTCATTATTTATTGGTTTCCATGACCATGGTCACTAATTCTAATTTACCTACACAGTGAAGATTATTGTTACTTCCTTGATTACTAATTTTTCAGTAAACTGAAAATAAGGGGTGCTTATTACTCTTTGGACACAGCAGTTCTACTCATTCAGAACACTTTTATGATGAGATCAATGTGTGTTATGTAATATGGCCACCACACAGATATGTTTGTTGCAATCAGGCACCAACAAATATGTAATGTTAGTCCGTGACCTTTGCCTATAAACACGGTTGAAGGCCTGGTCAGACAGAACCGTCCCAGTCAATGGGTTTGTGAAAGTGTTGTGTTTTGACCGGCTTGGCTGCTGGGCTGAAGGCGACATGGGGAATTACTACTACGGCCAGGGACACCCCATGAAACCTCACCGCATCCGCATGACGCACAACCTGCTGCTGAACTACGGCCTCTACAGGAAGATGGAGATCTACGTGAGTCCATCTTTTAAATGTTGCTTGATCACTTTTATGTCACTCCAGATAAAAGCGTTTGATTAATGAGACAATAGAATAGAGCATCTAGAATTAAATAATCGTCCATGTTTGTGTGTTTTCGTGATTCAGCGACCGCATAAAGCGACGCTGGAGGAGATGACCAAGTACCACAGTGACGACTACATCAAGTTCCTCAAATCCATCCGCCCGGACAACATGTCTGAGTACAGCAAGCAGATGCAGCGCTGTAAGCTAACTCACGCTAACTATTGTATTTTTGTCATTCACAAAAAACAACTGCTAGCCAACTCGTGCTAACTATAATTTATTTGACAAAAGACAACTTCTAGCTAACTAGCATCATCCCTAAAAACCCACACGTGCATGCGTGGTGCCCTACCGACCCGCTAAGAACAGGATCATTACCTCCCTTAGCTAACCAGTTTAACGCCAATGGAGCGCTAGATTGGTCCACTTGCTCACTGCCTACAGCAGCCGTATAGAGTGCAACACATCGAGTAGCACACACACTTTGTTTATTTGTTAGCCTACTTGCATCAGTAGTTGTACTAAACTACTTTCCTGTTTCCTTCCCAGTTAACGTGGGCGAGGACTGCCCCGTGTTCGACGGTCTGTTTGAGTTCTGCCAGCTGTCCTCTGGTGGCTCCGCTGGTGAGTGTGTCACGTCAAGGTGTTTTTATTCATCTAATGCGCGATACAACTAAACCAGGCTCCTTCTGGACGGCTCTACTACGTAGCATCGATGAAGCACTGTCCTAGCTCTCTTCTCTTCAGGTCCAGTGTGAGCGCTTCGTTCCGGTCAGTGTATTGAGGAAAGCTTGGCGTTTTCTCAGTGATGCGGATTTGGTTTCCGTAAAAAACATTATCTAATTTCTGACCACTAAAGGGAAGAAAAAGCTGCCAACCCAGGGCTAAATGTTGAGCTCCTGCATGAAGCTATAACGTCCACGGTGCTGGTTCTTCTGGGGCGCTAACCCCACTACTCCCGGCCTCGGCTTGTTTATGACACCGATAGAGTTACGGTGCATAATAAGTTAATCAAATCCCCCCTATTCCCTTCCTTACTTGTTCCTTAAATAGTGTACTTTATAGTATTCACTATATAGGGATAAGGGAAAGAGGGAACAAGTGAACCAATTCAAACACGGCCCTCTTACGGCTTCCTGCAACTAAAACAGGAAGTGTATTACAACAGGAAGAGTTTTAAAACAGGAAGTGTTCTGTTGTCTCCCCCAGCGGGTGCGGTGAAGCTGAACCGCCAGCAGACCGACATCGCCATCAACTGGGCTGGAGGACTCCACCACGCCAAGAAGTCTGAGGCCTCGGGGTTCTGCTACGTCAACGACATCGTGCTGGCCATCCTGGAGCTGCTCAAGTGAGTCCTGCTACGTCCCCCACAGAGGACTAGAGGCTCCTTCAGACTAGACCAGTACCTTGGTCCCAGGAGGCACTAGCTTTAGAGGACTAGAGGTTCCTCCAGACTAGACCAGTACCTCTGGTCCCAGGAGGCACTAGCTTTAGAGGAGTAGAGGTTCCTCCAGACTAGACCAGTACCTCTGGTCCCAGGAGGCCCTCTGAGCCCAGCTCCAGGATTACTGTAGCCTGCATCCAGAGAAGCTAGTATATGGTTGCCAGGCATTTTATCTTAAGGTTTTACGTTTTTCAAATATATATAATGTTTAATATTATGTTTATGGACAGAAATTCAAGGGTTGGAATGTTTGTGTCACGCATATTGTTGAAAATATAACCTTGATCACCCAACTTGAAGCCGTATGAACCCTGTAGTGGGGAAGCCGGATAGGCTGGTGGTTAGGGAGTTTGATTGAACCGGCCCCAAAGCTCCGGGTTTAAGCAACAACATCTGCAGCTTACCTGTGGACCCCCTGAGCCAGAACCTGAGCCAGAACCTGAGCCAGAACCTCACTCCTACCTGCTCCTCCATGACATGTATCTAACAAATGAAAAAGTGTCTGCTAACTGACTAAAGAGTACCACATATAGAAGTAACGGATCGGAGGGTTTTCCTGTGCATGACCTGCAGGTACCACCAGAGGGTGCTGTACATCGACATAGACATCCACCACGGGGACGGCGTGGAGGAGGCCTTCTACACCACCGACCGGGTCATGACCGTCTCCTTCCACAAGTACGGGGAGTACTTCCCCGGCACCGGGGACCTGCGGGTGGGTCCCCTACTACTGCTTTTCAAAATAAAAGCCCTCCTGGGGTGGGGGGCAGTGGTGCTCTTTAGTCAGTGGCTCAGGGGTGTTTGAATGTATGAATGGTGAATGAATGAGTGAATGTGCTGCATTAATTATAAAGCGCTTTGAGTGGCCACTGGTCTGAACAGCGTAATATAAATGCAATCCATTTATCAGGGGGGTAAATGGATGGATTTGCACCAATCCAGAGTTACAAGTAATACGAGATAAATGAGCAGTTCAGCACATGGATGGAGCAAAATGGTTTTGGAGGACTGAACTGTCCAACACTTTAATTCACTTGAATCATTGTTTATATATTGCATTATTTTATTCTTTGAAGTACACCTGGAACTGATTAGATCATTCTTTAATTGGTATGTACGAAGGCCTTTACCTTGAATTGTAGTACCATAAACTGATGTTGGTCCTGATTGGCTTCACGTGGTCCCGCCCCCTCTCTCAGGACATTGGAGCAGGGAAGGGGAAGTACTACGCTGTCAACTTCCCCCTGCGGGACGGCATCGATGACCAGTCCTACGAGCAGATCTTCAAACCTGTGAGTAGGACCTCGTGGGTGGGTCTGGTACTAGTCCAAGTCCGGTTCCGGCCGGTCTGCAGGCCAGGCCCAGACCTAATGTCCACCCTCACCCACCTCCGTTTGCCCTTTTTCATGTAGGTGTTGTTGTGTAGGTGATGGTTTAACATGTGGGTGGTGTTGTGTAGGTGATGCTTTAACATGTGGGTGGTGTTGTGTAGGTGATGGTTTAACATGTGGGTGGTGTTGTGTAGGTGATGCTTTAACATGTGGGTGGTGTTGTGTAGGTGATGCTTTAACATGTGGGTGGTGTTGTGTAGGTGATGCTCTAACATGTGGGTGGTGTGTTGTTGTGTAGGTGATGGCCAAGGTGATGGAGATGTACCAGCCCAGTGCGGTGGTGCTGCAGTGTGGAGCCGACTCTCTCTCTGGAGACCGTCTGGGCTGCTTCAACCTGTCCATCCGTGGTAAGGACAGAACAACGCGCGGCAGCTAACACGCGCTAACACGCGCTAGCACTAACACGCGCTAGCACTAACACGCGCTAGCACGCGCCTGGACTCCTCTGAGGTCCCGGACTGCTCTGAGGTCCCGGACTGCTCTGAGGTCCCGGACTGCTCATAGTCCCTAGCCCCAGAATGTCTACTGTGTGGGAGCGTTCCTGGGTCCACTGCCCTGTGTGTATCAGTGTTTCTATATGGTGCTTGTGTTTATGAACAGTGTGTCTGTGATGAAGTCTCTTTAGAGCGTCCTTGAGTGTGAGAAAGATGCTTTATAAAATGCGTCCTAGTTCTCATCATTAAGGCTGTTGTCCCGTGTGAGTCTAACCCTCGCCTCTGGCTGTGTTTGTTTATCCCCCCCAGGCCATGCCAAGTGTGTGGAGTACATGAAGTCCTTCAACCTGCCCATGCTGATGCTGGGTGGGGGTGGCTACACCATCAGGAACGTGGCACGCTGCTGGACCTACGAGACCGCCGTCGCCCTGGATACAGAGATCCCCGACGGTCGGTCTGATCTACATCCCATAATAGATGGAAGCCTCCGTTATTATCTGAAGCTGATATGTAGGATCATTTAAAGGGCTGGTATTTTCTAATGTAGGAGTTCTGCTTCATACGAGTGTTGTTAAAGAATCGCGGTCTTCCACGTCAACGATGTTTCCAAAAACTCCTGTCAAAGTTGGACGAGTGACCTCCTCCTATTCGCTGTTTTTAGATTTGTTCTCATTTTTTTTAATGCGGTTCTGTCTCCAGAACTAATGTGGTTCTCTCTCCAGAACTAATGTGGTTCTGTGTCTCCAGAACTAATGTGGTTCTCTCTCCAGAACTAATGTGGTTCTGTGTCTCCAGAACTAATGTGGTTCTGTGTCTCCAGAACTAATGCGGTTCTCTCTCCAGAACTAATGTGGTTCTCTCTCCAGAACTAATGCGGTTCTGTCTCCAGAACTAATGCGGTTCTGTGTCTCCAGAACTAATGTGGTTCTCTCTCCAGAACTAATGTGGTTCTGTGTCTCCAGAACTAATGCGGTTCTGTGTCTCCAGAACTCCCCTACAACGACTACTTTGAGTACTTTGGACCGGACTTCAAGCTGCACATCAGCCCGTCCAACATGACCAACCAGAACACGCAGGAGTACATGGACAAGATCAAGTGAGACTTCATCTGTCCCCTACTTCATATCATCATCATGAGTCTGAGGGATCATAGCTTGGTACAATAGGATTGGACAGATTTGTTGTGCATTATCGTCAGTGTTTTGATTAGTTGAACATCTTGTGTATCGTTCTGGATGTTGAGATTGGCTCCTACAGACGGCGGTGGTTAGCTGTGTGTTGTGATTGGCTGGTACAGACAGCGGTTGTGATCTGGGTGTTGTGATTGGCATCTGGGTGTTGTGATTGGCTCCTACAGACAGTGGTTGTGATCTGGGTGTTGTGATTGGCTCCTACAGACAGTGGTTGTGATCTGGGTGTTGTGATTGGCTCCTGCAGGCAGCGATTGTTTGAGAACCTCCGGATGCTTCCTCACGCGCCTGGTGTCCAAATGCAGGCGGTGCCTGAGGACTCCATCCCTGATGACATCATGGACGAGGATGCTGAAGACCCAGACTCACGCGTGTCCAGTGAGCGTTTACTTTCATCTCAGTCAGAAGGCCAAATGTTTCTGAAGTCCAACTTGAGCATCGTCTCGTCTCGTCTCCTCTCCTCTCGTCCCCTCTCGTCTCCTCTCGTCCCCTCTCGTCTCCTCTCGTCTCCTCTTGTCTCTTCTCCTCTCCTCTCTTCTCGTCTCGTCTCCTTCTTGTTCTGCCACGTCATTCGGATGCCTTTTAAAGATAGAATGTCACATTTCAACTAGCTCAAGATAACCTGCACATATCTGTAGTCAATGCTGATCCATAGTGATTTCAATAATGTGATCAAGAAAATATTGTAGAACTGCTTTATTCTACAAATAAAAATTGTGTGTGTGTGTAGTCCGCGCCTCGGACAAGCGGATCGCGTGTGACGAGGAGTTCTCCGACTCTGAGGACGAGGGAGAGGGAGGAGCCAGGAGGAACGCAGCCAATCACAAGAAGGGAGCCAAGCGACCCCGAGTGGAGGAGGAGAAGGAGGCGGAGGACAAGAAACCCGGTCAGTCCGACGTCCAATCATAGCCTTCCGAGAGGGATGGGTGGGGCTTGGAGCAGAGGGGTGGTCGTTATGGTGATACTAGATGTATCAGCGGTAGACATGAACAATGTTTGTGTCTCTGATGGGTCTTCTCATGGAGATCAGAACCCTAACCCTCAGAGGAGTGGTTCTTCAGAGCCCATCAGGTGAGCTCATGAGTTTTCTCTCGTCTTTCCTCCAGACGTCAAGGAAGAGGACAAAACTAAAGAAGCCAGCGATGACAAGATGGAGACCAAGAGGTGAACACATTCACCCTCTCACAACCACCTTCACTCTGTCACAACCACCTTTACCCTGTCACAACCACCTTTACCCTGTCCCAGCCAGATTCAAGTCGTCACAACCACATTCACCCTGTCACCAGACTACCATATTCACCCTGCCACAGCCACATTCACCCTGTCACGGCCACATTCAGCCTGTCACTAGACTACCATATTCACCCTGCCACAGCCACATTCACCCTGTCACTAGACTACCACATTCACCCTGTCACAGCCACATTAACCCTGTCACAACCAGACTACCACATTCACACTTGCCTCGCATTATACATTCACACTTGTAGACGTCTGAACTAATTCAGTGAATCAAACACAGATTCAATGAATAAGTTATTACAATTTTCCATCCTGGAGATTTCTGTATAGAAGACAAATTATCTGTTGAATGGATTTCATTCGTTCAATGATTCACATTATTTAATGGATAT
>OOFG01107497.1:0-11636 GCA_900323295.1 Molva molva
GAACACACACACACACACACACACACACACACACACACACACACACACACACACACACACACACACACACACACACACACACACACACACACCCACCCACACACACACCCACCCCTCCACACACACACCCACACACACCACAAACACACACACACACACACACACACACACACACCAGAACACAAACACACACACACACAGGAATACACTCACACACACACACACCAACACCAGAACACACACACACACCAAAAACCACACACACACACACACACACACACACACACACACACACACACACACACACACACACACACACACACACACACACACAACAGCAACCCCACACATGTCATATCACTGTAATTGTCTATGTGCTTTTAAAGTTTGCTACTTGGTCCTGTCTACGCTCGCAAACAATTCACACATTTTTTATACATAAATTTTTTAATCTGTATGAAATTCTTTGGAAATATTCTCAATATATTCATATACCGGTATATGACAAAGAATGTCAACGTCTTTGCAATGTGGCCTTTGCTGCCCTCTGGTGGAATGGAAGAAAATGTTATATATTTAGTTTATTCTTTTATTTTTTTATTTTATTTTTTCATCACTTTAAATATTGAATAGCCTACGATTCATAAGCATATGTTACAATAAATGTTCCAGTAAACATTTTCAAATTTTATTTTTAATTATTAGGTCACATAAGAATTCTTGTGTTGTCTTTTAAGTTTTATGACGGTTTATGACGCTATGGCTGGTCCAACATTTTACGACAACTTTAAACAGCTGCTTCTGTACTTTACGGCAATTGTGCATGTTGACATCATTCTCTACAACTACGGTCCTGCCGGGCTCATAAAGGTACATCACACACATATTGAGATTGTTTATGTTACCAGCGGTTAAGTTATAATCGAGTAATATTAGTTTCAAACGTCTGCAAAATAATCTCGGCTAGAGTAAACTAGCAAGTAGTATTGCTATTTATTTACAAACTTGCATGTAAGAAACGTTTGAAAACAGTAAGGAAGCGTCTGAACGTTATCAGTCCACTACAGTACCATCGTTTTCTTGCTGCATTTAAGTAGGCCTATGAAGTGTATGGTAGGACTGACTGAGGTGTCGATAGTCTTTAGGTCTGCTTCGTCCGGGCGATGCGCTCTGGTCTCCCCGGGCTAAGAGAAACCTCGGTGGGCGGATCTCTGAAAACTCTCTGCTTGGTCAGTGGATGTGCTTATTGTCTATAGTCCTTTGTCTTCCAAACAATTTGAGACATTCTGATCTGTGTGTGTCTGTGTGTGTGTGTGTGTCATCGCCCGTACCCTCACAACACCATCAGTATGGTTCTAGTGTCCCTTCATCCACAACGAATCACTACTGTTTTCCTACTTAATATTGTAGTGGCCTAAACGTTTAAAGTGGAAGAACGAGGTGTACTTTCCTATTTCTGGTATTCATTTTATTGATTAACAATAAAGTTATCATATTTAACTCAAGAAAATCCTAATTTACGGTCATAATTTTAGTTTTGTTGGTAAAACTAAATCTTTACCAATACCCCCTTGACCCTGCCCACATTCCCCACCTAGGGTACGGGTAGGCCTTCCCCCAGTTGGGAAGGACTCCCATCAGGTCATACATTTGTAACGCTATAACTAACTCTGTGTCCCTGGCGCCGCGGCGTCCCCAGACAGTACTACTGGGCGTGTTGATGTACCAGGTCCTGCGGACGGTGGGTCTGAGAGCGTTTTCCATGGCATCCGAGACGTACACGCCTGGCATGCACTCTGCAGCTTTCGTCACCTGCCCCAATGACAAGGTGGCCAAGGATCTGGCCAGGTGAGGCCCGGGAAACCTGCCGGAGATGGTCTTTGGTTCTTGAGAGATCTAGATGGTCTTTGGTTCTTGAGAGATCTAGATGGTCTTTGGTTCTTGAGAGATCTAGATGGTCTTTGGTTCGCCATTTTTGTTTTTACTTTTAGGTGGTCTTTAGTGCTAGATAGTTTTGTATTTCTAGGTGGCATTTAGTTTTGTGATTGTTCAACTAACATTTCTACATTCATTGGTGATGGTGTATATTTACATGTATTGTTTAGTTATTTAGCAGACACTTTTATCCAAAGCGTCTTACAAGAGAGGATGAGATTAGTTAAAGCATACATTGAAAATTGGAGTAGCTGTAAAAATGTTATAGTGCTGCTGAACAACCTAGCTGCTAAGAAAAAAAAGGATAGAGTGCAGATTAGCCACAGGTTATATAAAAAAAAAAAATCTATTTTTGTAATAAAAATAACATCATCTTATACACATATTACTTTAATATACTCGTTACTCTAATAAACCCCTAATGCGTCTATCTAATGCCTGAAATCCTCTCAGATGTTTGCATTAACACATTAGTTATTGCTGTTTACCGTGTGAACATATGCTTTGGGTGTATGTGCTGGCGTCATTCTGTGTCTCTGTCCTCCATACAGGGGCATCGTGGAGAAGAAACTAGCTGCCTGTGTCAACATCATCCCGGCCATCACATCTGTGTAAGTGTGGAGCGTCCATTGCCGTGGATACCAGAGCATGATAGGTTCGGTCGGTTACACTCTGTGTTTCAATCTGGCTTTTGTGATCGATTTTGATCCGATGTGACTGATAGACCAACCTAATGGATATTTTGTGAATTTAAGAGAGTAAATGTAAATTGTCTGGACAAGTTTGATGCTTTTGTCCATACTGGTTATGTAAATACTGTAGATATTTGGGTTGATATGTCTGCCCTTGGAAGATATTACCAGGAAGCTTTCAATTATTCTGTATCTCCTTAATCCCCCCAAAAATGACAAATGTATTGGTGTGAACATTTTATTTTTACATTGTGTGAATGAATACTTTCTAAATTGTGTAAATTGAGAATCATCTTCTTTATTCCGGATAGCTTCAAACTCTGATCTTCCCAATCATGAACAAAACAATATATTTGATTAGTTATGGATCAGCAATAAGGCTTTCACATCATAATGCATCATGGGATGTTTGTTGGCGATACTCTGCCATTTTGAGGGGACCAAAAAGAGTAAAATCATAAATAAACTTTTTTTTTAAATTTGCCGTAACGTAGGCAAATTAAACTTTGTTTTGCCACGTCTCTCGTGAGAATCTTGTGGCAGTTTCAATCACAACAATGTCTCCCCATAATAACAAATCATTTCACGATTAATTACTAAAGTGTCCAAAAAAACATGACTACCAACACAATAGCCAACATTCCAATGCTCCTATTCTCCCAAAATGGAGGCAGTCATTTCGATGTGACATCACGATGTCCCAGCCCGATCAAGGTTATTCATGAGCAGAAAGTACTAAGGAAAGGAGGGGAATTTGGAATGGGTTGGAATATGGGCGTGTGCTACATAACTGTTATAATGCACAATTACCATAAACATGGAGTTCAGTTTCTTGAGATGAAGTGTTTTCCTTCTCTCCCACAGATACGAGTGGCAGGGAAAGATACAGGAGGACAGCGAGGTGCTGCTGGTGAGTGGGAAGTAGTTGTACTCATAGTTGTACTACTAGCTCTACCACAAGTGGTAGTACTCCATACTTCAAATTAAGGGGCTGTATTTCCATTGTATTCTTTGGTAAATATGTTGGAAAGATAGCCCGCTGGACCAAAAGAGAGTATCTTAATTCATAAGTATTAACTTCGTATGAACGTCGTCGATGTACTCGACACTTCAAATGAAGGTCTCTTTTGGTCCAGAATATATCCAATGTGTTCTACGTTAAATACAAATAAAACCCTGATATGACTCATACTTATTTAAAAAGTACTATTATGGAAGTTCACCCATTGCTGATGTGTGTTTTAGATGATCAAAACGAGGAGTTCCAAGGTGCCTGATCTCACCCAATACGTGCGGTAAGTTCTATTCCCTGTATACATTAATAGTAATCATTTTTATGACACTGTTCAAGTCGCCCAAAGCCTTTACCTAGTGGGGGATATCCCATCTCCATACCAGTGTGTAGCACCCACCCGGGTGATGCACGTTTTCGTCTTACTTTTAAAAGTCTAGTGTATACATTATTGGGAGTGGGAATCAAACTCCTAACCCCGGCAGTGTTGTACTAGTCTGCCAGTTGAACTAGACATCTACTGGACAATTTGTTTGTGTGTCTGTGTGTGTGTGTGGTTGTGTGTGTGTGCTTGTGGTTCTGTTTGTGTGTATAATTGTTTGTGTGTGTGTGTGGGTTCCAGAGCGAATCACCCCTATGAGGTGGCGGAGGTGATCAGCCTACCCATCGAGCAGGGCAACCCACCCTACCTGAAGTGGATCCGGGACGTCGTGCCGGAATAATGGGGGAGGAGACGCGTTCCCATGGAAACCATGGACTGATAAACGAAGGAACCCCGGAAATGACATCACAACACACATCGATCGGTGTCTGTTTTCAGACATTGGATTGGGACTGTGGATCACATTTTCCTTGATGTGAAATGTTCAAATGTAATTTCATTCATTTCTGTTACCTCCATGTTTCCTTTTGAACTGTAGGGGGCAGCATTGGTTGATCAGATTTATTTGCACAATAAAAATGCCCCGCTGGTTTTTTCATTACGTGTAAGACAGATCATTTTACAACAACAAGGGTGGATTTGTGATATCTGTTGCCCCTGCAGAGCTGAAAGGCCTTTTTTCTAAATAATGCATTTAACGATAAGGAGACAATGTGTACTTCGTATATACTTACGAATAAGTATAAGAAACATCACTTGACAAGGCATACAGAACAGCAAACACACAAAGCCAGTGTATGGCCATGTACTGGAACGGTAATGTCCCTATAAGTCGTTAACATTGCACAACATAGTTTACCACACTGACATATCACATAACAAGATCAACAAATATGTTTTTATAGGATTCCAGCCCAAATTGTAAAACAAATAAAACTGGCCATTTCCCAAACAATAACAAAATACGATTTTAGAAATCTATGGATATAAGACTGAATTAGCCTAAGTTAGTGTGAGTGACATTGATTGTTGTTTTATACTTTGATTACCTTTTAGCTAAAGAAAGGTTAGAAGTTACATAGTAAAGGCCTAGGTCACATAATCCAAACACAGCTTTCTTAAAACATATAAATAAATAAAAAATGTATGTAACTAACCTGCCTAGCAAACAATATCCACATTATGATACTTATAACTATCTTCCAAATCAGATTGTTGCATCTTTCGAACAAAATAAGTTAATATGAATTAGGTTTGGTCATATTGTTTGATATTTTCAGGTGTGAACTACAGGATATTTTCCATCTGCCTTCCAAGACTGAAACCAGCAACACAAGTAAACCTTCTGCCAAGTCAACACTCTGGAAACACTATGTCCCTGTAGTTTCTTTGTTTTCCATTGTACAATTTCCATTCAAACATAACTGATCCCCACCTGGAAGAGCTCGACTCTACTCTAGTGGCTCCTAACCTTTTATGGCCTGTGACCCCATTTGTTGCGCTGAACAGCTCTGCGACCCCAACTTCATACATTATTGTTCTGCTACAACTCAATCAGCAGTTTGTTCGTCTATTCAGGATCTGTGTGAGACCATTCAAACCTTTTAAATGATCTGTTCTCATCAGAAATGCACCAGGCCAGTGTTATATAGGCCAGTGTTTCTCAAACTATTATTTTTTACTAATGAACCCCCTCAAAGATATTTTTCAGCCATGTACCCCTTTGATCAGCACAAAACATTTTGGGTAAGGAAAACATTAATTAGACTTTTCCCATTCCTTCTTAGGATGATCTGAAGTCTGAAGTATCTATATACTTGTATAGATATAAAGAAAGTTAGATATGTTTTAGCTACATCTCTTTTGCAGATTTTCGATCTTTCTCCTTCATTTGAGACATTTTCTGAGCACCACCTGCAATCCTTCAAAGTACCCCTATTTCAGAAACACTGGCGTAGGCAGTAAGTCTGCATTCTCCCTCGACCCCACATGCATATAAGGGAACGCAACCCCAAGTGGCGTCCCGATCCCAAACTATCGGCACCAGATTCACTGTAAGTCTTGTGGTCCCAGAGAGTACTTTGAACACGTTCACCTCTCAGTGAGCAGTACTAGAACATGTCACTGATTATGGATTATTTCCTCACAGATAGCTGACATCCAGCATTGCGCTCTGGTTCATGGTGTCATGCAGAGTTGAGCTGGTGATCTGACCTCTATTACCCAGAGTGCACCCTGCCTCCTCGGGCCCCAGCGCCAGCCCTTCCCCTCGTCTAAGCGTCTGTCTAGGGGCCGACGTGGGGTCACACTGGACCCCCAGGGACCCCTCTGATCTAGAGTTCCCCCCCACTCCTTCACCCTCCTTACCCTTCCTTACAGCCATGCACGCCCCACTTGTCCCTGCACCATCATCATCATCATAATCATCATCATCATCATCAGCATCATCATCATCATCATCATCGTCATCATCATCGTCCTCCTCCCTGTTCTTCTCCTCCTCCTCCTCCCCCTCCTCCTCCTCTTTCTCCTCTTCAGGGCAGCCATGCACGTCCTCGGTCCCCACTTGGCTTCCGTTTCGCTGCGGCAGCGCAATGCCACCCCATTCCTCCGTGGGGCGCCGTAGCTCCACATCCCCCACCGCCACCCTCTCGTGGTTCTCCACCCGCCGCGAGCTGCGGCACAGCGCCTTGCGGAAGCCCCGCTTGAAGTTGTCGGACAGGAAGCCGTACAGGATGGGGTTGGCGCAGCTGTTGGCGTAGGACAGCACCACCACGAAGAAGTAGAGACCCCGGAAATCCCCCGGCAGGACCACCAGCAGGTTGACGATGTTGAGGACGTAGAAGGGCAGCCAGCACAGCACGAACACCGCCACCACCACCACCACCATGCGCGTGATCTTACGCTCTGACTTCCTGCGCCGGGAGGAAGTGACGCGCACCCGCTTACCTGAGCTCCGCACCTTTTCAGAAAGAGACACGCAGCCGAGATTAGCTCTGTGTATTACTGATTTACTGTTTAGTCATTTAGCAGATGTTTTTATCCCATTACTGAGTTGGTAGGGGCTGTCAGGCCTACAGATTATTAGGCTTGGGGATCCAACCTTGGACAGCAGGGAGAACCACTTTAGCGTCCAGCCCCTTATATTTTATAGTAAAACATTCATGTGACATGTTGCTCCGAAATATGGAGATGAGGGAGTTTAGAAATAGTGTTAATGATATTGGTGTGTTTTTGTTTTCAAATCAAGGAAATGTGTTCTCCTACACAGAGAAGACAAGGTAGCTAATACACAGAACAAAACGGACAAAGAACCAACGACAAGGGAAAAAAAAACGTAAATCACATAACAGCTGAACAGAGTTCACAAAGGGAGAAACACAGGGGAATATAAAGAAGTGCACGGGGGCTGGGGCAGGATCATGACATGGGCACGTTGCTGGGAAGTGACCGCCTCTCTCTATAGCAGTAATAAAACCTTGTCTTGGTCATACAATTAAATGGAGATGAAAGTTTGAACAAAAAAATAACAAAGTAGTTTTACCTTTAGATTTCAGTATACAGTTGTTAAACATTCACCAATGATCTCAGTTCTGAAGCACTGGTAGTGCTAGATGCCCTAACCCCATACCTGCTCCTCAAAGGTGCTGTAGGTAAGATTTAAGAGCTATTATTTAAGTGTAATTTGTTAGAAACGGCATTGCCATCTGTCAGCTATCAGTGAGTGAATTCGCTGTGAGAATATCTCCTTTGAGTTAACTAGGTGCCAGCCTCTGTATAAGACCATTTCGATTTTAGACAGCTCCCAGCTAATTTCTTACAAATCACCACATATTTTCTGTGATTGGTTCAGGGTATCCAACATGGTTGTCAATCACAAATGCAAAACTTCAAACACGCATCGAATGCAAAACTTCTTAATGGTGGAGAAGCGTGCTCTCTCTTTAAAAATCTTGAACCTAACCTACAGCACCATTAATGACATGTATCTAAAATAATTATCTGGAAGTCACATTGGATGAAAAGCCTCTGCTATAAAACAACGCAGTTACCTTGACAACAATGAGCAGGTAGCACAGGCAGATGACCAGCAGGGGGCAGAGGAACCCCACGGTGGACGTGTAGACGATGAACGAAGCCTTCCACACCTCGGCCGGCTCTGGCCACACGATACTACAGTTCCCGTCGTCCTTCAGCACGTCGGCGAAGGCAACCACGGGCAGCACCACCACGAAGGACATGGCCCACACGGTGCCGTTGACTGTCCTGGCCACGCGGGGCCTGCGCCAGCCGGCGGAGCGGATGGGGTGCACCACGGCCAGGTAGCGGTCGATGGACATCACCGTCAGGCAGAAGATGCTGGTGAACTGGTTGATGGCGTCCACCGTCATCACCACGCGGCACACCAGCGTGCCGAAGGGCCAGGAGAGCAGTGCGTTCTGGGCCGCCAGGAAGGGCAGGCCCAGCATGAAGAGCTCGTCTGCGATGGCCAGGTTGAGGATGTAGATGTTGGTGACGGACTCGGAGCGCGTGTAGCGCAGCACCACGTAGATGACCAGCGTGTTGCCCACCAGGCCGATGGCGCACACCGCGGCGTAGATGATGGGGATGATGATGGCCGCCACTGTGGGGAGGAACCCGGGAGGATCGAGATCCATCCCACCGTCCTCCAGGCCCGGCTGGGTCCAATTCCAGCAGGTGATGTTAGGTAGGGTGGGGCCGTCCGCCTGGGTGTGGTCCAGGTGGGGTGGTGCTGCGGAGGGGGTGAGGAGTGATGGGGAGAGGGACGCCATGGATCCACCCCCCCAGCAGCCAGCTGTGGCCTGCTGGGGGGAGAAGGAGGAGGCCGGGCCGGCCTGGATCAGCTCCATAGGGGGAGAAGAGGAAGGACCAGAACACCTAGGAGAGCCTCGCCATCAGACCTGCCATTAGGGACAGATACGTTGTATTTAAAGGAAAACTAAATACTAAAACAACCTATTTCAGATGAAAAGCTATGAAGTGGGTTACATACTTTAGTAGAGATATGGATTGATCCTGGCCTCAATCTCAACTTAAATGCACAAAATTTTAAAAACGTAGGATAAGTAAATATAGACTCAATTTGCCCTCTACAGGTCACCTGTTACTGGTAGTTTTGGGTTACCAGGGAAGGTGAATCAAACATTCTGGTTGTAGCGAGAGTGCCTTGTGCAAGATATACCGTAGTGAAAGACAGCATTATGGCTCCACTCCTAAATGAGAAAGACTTGTATCCACCAGGATTGGGACGGGGTAAACACTCTCAAATGAAGGAAACGTAGAGGGAAAATGAAAAGTATTTAACAGTATGAGTGCAAGTACATCAGTTGTTTACCAAGCCACTAAATTAACAGTGTAGGAATAAAATGGCCACTTTATTAGGAGTGTGTCGCGTTGACCTATAGGCAGAACACAGAGCGTGTTCTCAACAGCCTGGTCTGTCATTAAGCTGCCATGAAGATGAATTAGAGGAACACCAAGACGCCAGCACTTCATCTTGGGTATGTGGGTCTGAGTAGATACAGGAAGGGAGGAATGAAGGAAGGAAGAAAACTGAAAGAAATAAGGAGAAAGCAATAGTATATGCCTTTGCCTGCCATGGATCATTAACCAAGACATCTTTTTGCAGAACAAAAAAACATAAATTGTCGTTTGACCAACAAATATGAAAACATTATATTTTATCATGTATCCGACGATCCAATTTTTATTTTTGTAGTTTACTCCTATATACAAAATAACTATATAGATAATATATTAACGTATAAAGGAATATATGTAATATAAGGTATGATAGATAGGATTCATATTGTTTCAACTCCAATAGCTTCTTGGTTGGTTGCTCCTGCAGCCACTCCATCTAACTGATTGTCTCATTTCCAATGCATAGCAGCTTAAGCAGGAGTGTGTATGCCCACTGGAGTGTCCTCACGCAAACAGAACCTCCACCAGGATCAGCACATAGGCTCAACCAGCTTCTCCAGGCTGTTTACCAGCTTCTCCAACCCTCACCGCTCGGAGATCCTGAAGGATATTGACGTATTAAATAAATATGGTCAGAATTAGCGGCAAAATAGAGGTGGCTGGAATCTTTGTAGTTTCCTATGTGTTTTGTTTCTCAACATGTTCGCAATTCATTTCTTATAATTCAATAAGTATGAATAGCTCATTGAATCGTTCCGATTATTTAATTCAGTTGAAAATGTTCAGGGGGTTCCAGACCGGGTTCCAGGGTTCCAGACCGTCCGGACAAGGGAATCATTATCGTTCACATTATACTAACATTTACTTTGCACCTTATATATGTAGTATATACTGTATATATCTTGTCTTGCACTATTTATATATTTTTCTGTAATTTGCTGCTGTAACCTCTGCATTTCCGACCTCACAGGATTATTAAAGTGTTATCATATGTTATACTGCAATGTCCATTTCTATGCTGACGATACAACTTTATTGTCCGTTTGAATAAAGCAATCATAAGTGTGCTGGCAAAACTTCTATGGAAGCAATTGAAATCCAATCTACTTCTGAACAAAAGAAAGTGATAGCGAACACTAATGAAACATCTGGGTGGAAGTGATTGAAGTGGCAACGTCTCAGCGGGGAAAAAACAAACAAAAAAAACAAGCAATTAGAGGTCCAAGCCACAGAGCACTGCAGTAATCCCAACTGTGTACAGAGACCCTGGAGGGCTGTGGAGGTGCTAGAGGGAAACCACACTGCACTCTGGTTAACATCTTGAAAACACTGCAGGTGATGATCTGTAATTTGCTGTTGTTCTGGGAATACTGCCTGGAAACAGGCTGCCAGGCTTCAAGTGTTTTGGATGCACTATAGGTGTGTTTGTGTGTGTGTGTGTGGGTGTGTGTGGGGGTATGTGTTTGTGTGTATGTGTGCATGTGAATGCGTATGTGTGCGTGTATGTGTGTGTATGTGTGTGTGTGTGTGTGTGTGTGTGTGACGACACAGTTTTTTCGGTGTCCAGAGTCCCAAGAAATATATCTAATATACGGAAGAAAAACAAAATGTATCGTTTGTTTTGTATTTACTGCAGAGGGGAGGAACTGGGAGACCCATATTACTGACACTCTATATCAGTGATGGCTGTCGGAATATAGAACACATATTTGAACAGAGAAATATTACTTACAGTGCCTTTAAATATTGCTTATAAGCACATACATGTGTGCGTGAATACATGTGCGGCATACCGGTTGGGGGGTTTGAAATGTGGCCACCCTATGGCCACCCTACAGATGGTTTTGAGCCAGCTATATGGGAGCAATCTGTGATACCTGGATGTTGTTCTGCTCTGTGCTCTCTGCGGTTGCAAGAGCTGGGCCGAGGACTATACAGTAACTACTGACATCACAAATGGGTCGGCCGTTAGGAGTCTTCATGAACTTCCCTATGGCCAGCCCCCCTGTGTGTATGTGTGTGTTTGCACATCTATATTTCCTCGTTGATGAGCTATTTCTGTGTGTGTGTGTGTGTGTGTTTGTGTGTGAAAGCATGATTGTGTGTGTGTGTGTGTGTGTGTGTGAGCATGATTGTGTGTGTGTGCTTGTGTGTGTGTGTGTCGGCATGA
>OOFG01107509.1:0-10618 GCA_900323295.1 Molva molva
ACTGTGAACAGCGACAGGAAACCCACTCCTTTGTTATAACGTTCATCTGCTCTTATTAGTTGACTAGAGATGGCCCTCTAGTGGTGGTATGAAAAACAACTAGTCTCTCGATAGTCATGTGATCGCCATGCGTTGCCATGACAAAATGTTGTTGTTTGAGGTCTCTGAGTAGGACCTCTTTTGCAGCCATTAGACTAGCTTGCACACGAGATATATTAACGTGTACTACTCTATCTTCGGGGTTAGGCTATCCCTCGCAACATTTGGAAATGGTGAGTGAATTTATTTCAGTCGCTTTATCTTAGTAACAGAATTACTGTTTAGCTAGTCGCTAAACGCAGCGAAGAGCAGCAATGTGGCTGCTCTTCGCTGCTTTTTGAACTGTACAGCATTCCTCTCGTGGGTCATTTTAACACGTTTTCCTTGCTTAATATGAAATCCATTTATTGTATAGACATAACGTTAGATAGCATCAATAGTTGGACGCCGATACTACATAGCAACGATAGCCACCACACAGACCCCTACTTATACACAGTCTGTGCAACAGGTGGCCAACGATATCCCGCTGCATTCAACATCATCATCGAAACATTGTTCATAACACGTCTAACTTACTTCTGTGTTTTCTTACCAGCCACCCAAAAAACAAGCAAGCAAGAAGGCGGCCAAAGCCAAAGCGCCGACAGTAATTGATGGCCTGGCCGCCGAGGAGATGTCCAAGGAGCAGGTGGGAGAATGGGCATATTCTACCCTAATCGTTGTAAAACATTTTAATTTTAGAATGAAATCTCATTCCCCATAGTACCATGTCGTGAGTAACATGTCCTTATTTTCGTTTGACTTAACATGGAAATAGTTGTTTCTAGAAATCTAACACACACACACACACTAAGATCATTTCTATTGGTAGCTGGAGGAGCACATTGTGCGTCTTCGAGAGGAGCTGGACAGAGAAAGGGAAGAAAGAAACTACTTCCAGCTGGAGAAGGACAAGGTCCACAGCTTCTGGGAAATCGGCAAACGAGACCTGGAGGAGAGAAAGGCCGAACTCAGGAACAAGGAAAGGGAAATAGAGGAAGCTGAGGAGCGGCATCAAGTAGAGATCAAGGTGATTGTTTTACACACATGCGCATACACATCCATGAGTCAATACATACAATCCTCAACTCAATGAAGCGTATGTGTTGGTTCAGGTGTACAAGCAGAAGGTGAAGCACCTGCTGTACGAACATCAGAACACCATCTCTGAGCTGAAGGCAGAAGGCGTGGTGTCCACCAAGCTGATGCAGGGTGAGCATGGAGGCTTGGAGAGTGAGCTTCTCAAGGGTGTGCGTGCTCTCAAGGTGGATCTCAAGGAGCAGGAACTGGCCAACGAGAACGCCATCAGAGACCTCAAACTGGTGAGCATACAGTGACTGGTGAACATGCAGTGACTGGTGAGCATACAATGACTGGTGAGCATAGAGTGACTGGTGAGCATGCAGTGACTGGTGAGCATGCAGTGACTGGTGAGCATAGAGTGACTGGTGAGCATAGAGTGACTGGTGAGCATAGAGTGACTGGTGAGCATAGAGTGACTGGGGAGCATACAGTGACTGGTGAGCATAGAGTGACTGGTGAGCATACAATGACTGGTGGGCAGACAGTGAGCGTTGATCATACAGTGATTGGTGGGCAGACAGTGAGCGTTGATCATACAGTGATTGGTGATCATACAGTGACTGGTTGCATACAGTGACTGGTGAGCATACAGTGAGTGTTGATCATACAGTGACTGGTGAGCATATAGTGACTGGTTGCATACAGTGACTGGGGAGCAAACATTGACTGGTGAGCAGTTAGTATTGTTTTCCCTTTTCAGTGCAGCAAACAAACCACATCTAAAAATGTCACTATTTTATCTCAACAGAAAAATGATGAAGAACTGACTGGAATTAGAAATGATTTTGAGCGGCAAGTCAGTGGTAGGTGACGTTTGTGTTTATCAGATGTGTAGTTAGCATGCAGTTTGAAATTGTCCGATTTCTGATAGTCCTCAAGCACGAATCCATATGTTTTCTTTCTGTTTGTACTGCTTGAGCAGAAGTCACGGCCATTTATGAGAAGAAGATGCAAGTGCTGCGACAGGAGCAGGATCGCATGAGGAAGAGTGAACTCCACGAGGTGGAAGCTCGTAAGAACGAGCACATCACCACACTCATGAAGAACCATGAGAAGAACTTCAGCGAGATCAAGAACTTTTACAACGACATCACACAGAACAACTTGGCTCTTATCCAGACCCTGAAGGTAGGAGCTACAATGTGGGATGTAGCTTACTCCCAGCTAAAAGGATATGTGTTTGATCTTGGTATAAATAAAGTTGTCTGAATCTGAATCTGAATCTGATCCTTGAGCCAGATGCCTAGCCTGGAGGCATGCCTAACCCGTACCTGCTTCTTTATAATGATGAATCTGCAATCCCCTGTCACCTCGGTACACTAAATACAGAAAAGCAAATCACATACATGCAGCTGAATTGCATGTGGTTCAAGTCAAGACACACAATCAACACCCCACTAAGACACTAACGATGTATTGTCCGCAGTGCAGTGCTTTACATACTTTGTTTCCTAGGAACAAGTGGAAGAGATGAAGAGGAAGGAGGAGAAGACGGAGAAGAAGATGGCGGAGGTGATGTCACAGAACAGGCGGATGACGGAGCCCCTGCAGAGGACTAAAGAGGATGTGGCCGAGCTCCAGAAACAGCTGTCCCACTATGAAAAGGACAAGGCCTCTCTGGCGGTGCGTGTTTTTAACACTGAACTAGATGTCTGACTGGTCTTATATGAAGGAACATTTAGGGAGACTTGGGTCATTCATGGAATTTGCCTGTAGTTTTGAAACTCTTAAAATAGAATAGACTGTGGGATAACTGTGTTTTGATTTTATATGCTTCCACGTTGCATCGTCATGTGTTGTGTCGTATCTGTGACAACCAGTGGCTAAATCGAGGGTGTCAACTCTTGACAGAGTGCCAAAGCGCGTTTGAAGGTGGGAGAACAGGAAATGAAAGATCTCAAATGGGAGCATGAGGTGCTGGAACAGAGGTTTACCAAGGTAAAACACCACACTTGTTTTTACTTTGACCCACTTTGATTCATTTACGTACGTATAAAGAATGTGTGAGTCTGAGAGACGTGAGAGATGGTTTCTAATATCTGTGTTTCAATTAGAGGCTCAGATCTATTTTAAGGAGTTACGTCACGGATACCAATGATGGGAAAGTGTGTGTTTACGTGTGTCTCACCATGGGAATATGATGTCGTATAGATCCAGGCAGAGCGGGATGAGCTGTACACAAAGTTCACCCAGGCCATCCAGGAGGTGCAGCAGAAGACCGGCTTTAAGAACCTGCTACTGGAGCGGAAGCTGAACGCCCTGACGGACAGCTTGGAGAAGAAAGAGGCCCAGCTCAATGAAGTGCTCTCTGCCACCAACATGGACCCAATGGCCCTCGGTGTGGTCACACGCAAACTCGAGGTACGTTTATGTGTACTCTGTGCCTCTATACGGCCACCTTCTACTAACCTGACGCGCCGGATGGTTCGCTGCACAGAACCATCTGGGAAGTCGTCCTTGGAAACTTTGCAAAAGGGCAGGCACTTTCAAAAAATACCGGGCAGGTGATTGGATGAACCATCTGTCCATCACCGTCCCCACGTATCACGTAGATCACGTCACGATCATAGGATGCGGGTTGGTCCGAACCACTGTGGTTCGGCCACAAGCCTATAACTTAAAGACTGGCACGATCGATTCTCTCATTGTCGTGATCTCGCGAATCCAGTTGCCCCGCAAGGTAACACCTTCACTGTTGTGGCAACGAATCTGAAGCCATGAAGGAAACCGTGTAGGTCAGTAAATAGGTATCGAGGTACGCATGTATGTCTGTGAGCTGTCAGTGTTTTCCAATAAATAGGTAGACATTGTAAAGGGAAAGCAGTATTTGTCATCAATGCAAAACAGTAGAAATGTGAATTACTTATTTGATTTTCTTTTTTGTATGACTCGTGATGGAAGATTCTGCATACGTTTTTGCCCGCAGGAAGTATTGGACTCCAAGAATATCGCCATCAAGGATTTGCAGTATGAATTGGCCCGGACGTGCAAGGTGAGTTGTCCGTCGATACTCTTGATTACCAACATCGATGCTGTTTGTTTTGTTCGGCTCATGCTGAATATAATCTCTGTTGTGTGCAGGCCCATAACGACCTGCTGAGGACCTATGAGGCGAAGCTGAGAGCATTCGGTATCCCTGTGGAGGAGCTGGGCTTCACCCCCCTAGAGAGCAGCCTGGCCGGGCAGATTCTAGGGCAGGGTCCGGCCGGCCTGGTCTCGCACACCAAATGACCTCAAACTGTATTGCTCTGTGATCTGTGATAGCTCAATTTATATTTATAAATATTTGTACGGTGTGTGCCTTTGTCCGATTTTCTGTGGACTCAGGATGTGAAATGAATGAAGAACCAGAACAACAGAAAAAAAAAAACGTGTGTGTGTGTATATATATATATATTATTTTTATTATCATACATTTTTATGGGTTTTATTTAAGAGAAAAATCAAAAAAGCAATGCTTCATGCAACAAAGAAAATAAGACTATATAGAGAGGAATAAATGAATTAGTCTGACAGCAGACAAGCTGCAGCGGATATTTGATCAGAACGGATGAATTGCATCACATCTTGTGTCAAACCCGCTAGTGGGTTTATGATAGTTACAAAAAGAGTTGTTAAGCTGAACCAGACCTGCAGGTGGTGGTCAAGTACCGCTAATCTACAGGTACCAAAGGAGGCCAATGGTGCAGAGGGTTGTGTTTCTTTGGTCCAGTGCTATGATCCGATATTCTGGGTCCCAAACTGCGTTTTTTGTGATCCGCTTATGTACAAAGTGCTCAACTAAAACGCAATGCAACTGAATAAAATCAAATACATTATGTCTTCAATGAATAACATAAATATCGCCAAAGACATAATTATCAAACGTCCGTGCATCGATATGCAGCGATATATATTCAATGTAATTCGGGGAAAGAAAAACAGTAATTGATAGTCCTCTACACCAGGATTATTTGTTTTTGTGTTTTTGTGTGCGTCGATCACATAACGGTAACATGGATTTAATTTAGCAATTGCGAATGAATTGGTCTTCGTGGGCTTCCATACAACAAAAGCCCTAGACAAGCAGCTGTTGTTGCGATGTTTTACAGCGTCTACTTGCACCACTCCTCTACTTAAATTACTTTTCTGGATCCTTGGAGAAAGTTATTTGTATCACCATCGAGCTCTGCGTAATATGGAGGCTGTTATAAAGATAAGATCTGGTAAAATGTTTACGACGTTTTACGTCCTTAACACTATAATTCCATTGCATGCCTTTGTATTAATTTTAAAATAAGGATTATTTGCTTAAATGTATCGATGTCTATTATAAATAAGCATTTACCCTTTGATTTTAGGGGCCACAAAATGGGATATTCGACAGAAAGTTTGGGACCATATTGAAGAAAATAATCTCGCAAACTTCCCGAGGCCTGTTCACAACCGTATTCCAAATTTCAAGGTAATGCATTTCATTTAATTTTAGCCGTACAATACTACGGCTAAAATTTTGTTAATGGCGTTGAATGTGTAATTCAGTCCCTATACATATGCCCACACAGTCCAGTAATGTGTATTCTAGTTCACTGTGAACCTCTTTAGGTTGCGCTGAAGAGGTTGCACAAAAGTAACCAGAAAACACCTCTCTGTCTACTTGTTCATCTGGTGGGGACAACAAACTTTTTAACTGCAATGGGATAACGGGAATAAAACCACAATACCTAGGCCTAATTTTGACTAATCTCTTAAAAAGTATGACTGATCATACTAACGTCGAATGCATATTTTGGTTATACTGTATCCAATTTGGATTTAATATACCAACAGCCGGATTCGTAAATGCCAATAGAATACTGTTTAACGTAACGTATGTCCATAAATTGTACTCAAGATCTTTATTGATTGGTTTTCTCTGCATGTTTGCAACTTACTCTATGGTCGCGGGCTAGGGTGCAGTTGAAGCCTGTGACAGGCTGACGGCCCTTGAGGAATTCAAGTCTAGCCAGACCGTCAAAGTAAACCCTGACAGACCGCAGCAGCAGGCACGCTTTGTCACACTGGACGTAAGTTCCTGCTACATACCTTCTGCTCCCTCTTGTCCACACCCTCCTCCATGCAGGGGGCCTTCAGCGCCTGTGCCAGGGTCACTGGGCTTGAGGCCTTCACCGAGACAGCTGAGGTGAAAGTGGATCCTGACAAGCCTTTGGAGGGCGCTCGGCTGGAAGTGCTACAGGTAGTAGTCATGTGTGGGTGGAAAGGCCTCTAGAAACTACAGATGAAGGCCCACTCGCGCCCGTTTTACTTCACCGAACCATAGTTCGGACACCTGTTTTTTGTATTTATACATTTTTTCACAGTCGTATGTTTTATGTTAAACATTAACAAGTGGCCATTGAATGCTCACCATCACAAGTCTGCTTCTTTATCTCTTTTAAGGCAAAGAAGACGCTGTTGGTGCCCACCCCTCGTCTTCGCGCCGGTCTCTTCAACAAGATTACCCCTCCAGACGGGGCCAGCAAAGAGCAGCTGCGTGTGTGCTCTACATCCCAGGTTCGTTTTAAGCTAGCTCTGGTTTAACTAGCTAGAGACGCACGTGCATTACATGCATTTCTGGTTGACTGTGCATCTGTCTGCAGGGCGTGAAGGAGTTCAGCGTGCCCGTTGGCCTGGACGCCAAGGTGAAGGTGGACCTGGTGGTGGTTGGCTCTGTGGCCGTCTCTGAGAAAGGTGAGAGCCACTGCATTAGCTCTGAGATGTTAGTATAACCTGAAATGCCCCAAGATAGGCCCCAACCAGGCAAATCATCTCAGTAGCAACACAACAGTTTTTTTGTTGAGAACTAATGTTGTGAAAGAAAAATCGTCTCCTTTGGAAAGGCCAGCATAAAAACTGGATGGTTTGTGAGAGCAATCCAGGTTCCTTTAGCATGATACTGACGGACGACACCAGAGTCAGAACATCGTCCTGTCTGGTGTCAACAGTACCGCCCCATGATCATATGGAGAATGTTACCCTGGTCCCTGTTATCCTTTGGGGAATGTTGGAGAGGCTCTGTGTACTTGGGAACGTGGTTGCCGACCCACTTCATACCCTCATAAGTGCAGTTTATCTGCACTTATTCACACCATGCCATTGATACCAATGAACCAACCTAACGGTTCCAGGAACATGACCGTCATATTGATCCAGTAGCCCACTGGGCAGGCTTAACTCTGGTGTATATCGGCCTCTTCTAACTACATAAATATATATTTATAATGAATATCATGTTTATCTTTTGCATATATAGGGCTTGTACATCGTGACGTCACATCGCAATGACCGCCTCCATTACCGAAGTATTGGAGCTTAGGAATGTTATTGGTAGTAATGGTGTTTTGGTCATTGTTTAGTAATTAAACGTGAAATTATTTGTCATTATGGAGGGACATTGTTGTGCTTCTCATGTGAGACGTGGCAAAACAAAGATGATTGATTAGCCTAGGTTTTGGTAAGTTTACGTTTATCACAAAATGGCGGAATATTGCCCACAAACAAATCCCCAAAAAATACAAGCCCTGTATATGCAACATACAGTGTGGTACATATGCTGCCACTTTGCTTACCACCTGACTTGTTTTTAGAGTGTGCACAAGTAAAATTAAACCTTCACTTGCTAATGAAATGCACATCCTCTTGTTAAGCCATCATTCAAACTTTGCACGCACGCACGCACGCACACACACACCCCCATTGGTTCCAATAATCTGAACCAATCAGCCTTTTTTTGACTCAGTTAGATTATTTATTTCCTGGTAGTTGACGACACGTTGTCAACAACGACTATGCCAGTAGTAGGAGATGTCTTGCCAGGAAGGAGAAATAGTACCACCGATGGTGTGTCTATAATCTAGTTTCAAGGTTGGAGTGAGACACATGAGAGGCACTTCACGGTTTGACGATTTCCATTGATGCAAGACTTTTGTTACATAGCAGCCCACACAAATGCATTCATTAGAAAGTCCACCCAATGCTACCATTGGGGACTCCTCGCAAGCCATCCATGGCTAACTTCTGCTCCTGTCCCGAGATAAGGCAACAATCTCCATACGCCTGCATGTTTTTTTCTGTATTGGAATATTGGAATTCAAGCCCCAATCAGAGCCGTCCTGTAGGAAGGTCAGTGGTCCTTTAGCTGAGGGGGGTCATGGTTGTTTTAGAACCATGTACCAGAACACACTCAATGCACTGTCCAATGGACGCTGCAGACTAGAGACAGACAGGTCTGATCTACTGGTTGAATTATTTATACTATTAATGATTTTCATGCTTACTGTGTTGTAGTGTAGATAAAGTTTATTAGTACATGGCTGTTCTAGCAGTTGTTTATGTTTTTTTAAAGAATACTCCTTTGGATTGTTCGGTGGTTATGCTATGCTTAAAGCACGATTTAAACAGCATGGTAATCAGTATGTGGTCATTAGTTCCAGTCATCCATCAGTTATTTTTTGTACCTAGAACAAATTTTACAGTTGAGTTGCATAAATTATTAATACATGATTATCTGATTTATAAAATATTCACTGCACATATTGACCTCGGGTGATGCCTCAGCATTCCATTATGCTGTGGTGAAATTACATTTCTGCTTCATAACCTCCATGGGGATTCCCACTGTAACAGGTTATCGGATAGGGAAAGGAGAGGGCTATGCAGACATGGAGTACGGCATGATGGTCTCAATGGGAGCTGTGACGGAGTCTACTGTGGTGATTACGGTTGTCCACGACTGCCAGGTCAGTGTTTCATTTTGAGCGTTTTCCATTTTTCATTAATGAAAACTAGAAGCTGTCGGTGAGCATTGGTGCTAGCCGGATGTTGACTAGCATTGTGTGGCTGGTCTTCACAGGTTGTGGACATCCCAGAGGAGCTGGTCGAACCACACGACCTCACTGTGGACTACATCCTCACCCCCACTAGAGTCATCAAGACCGACTGCCTCCTCCCCAAACCAGAGGGCATCATCTGGTCAAAGGTAGAGTCGCTTTTGTTATCTACAATATGTGTAATTCTATGTCTGACCGCTAGAGGGCAGTCAGCTCCTTCCAAAGCACAAGCGAGGCCAACGCTAGACCTCCTACCTAACCCCTCCCTCCCGAAAGCAAATTATATCCACAGCATTGTAGAGGACTTAAATATGCCACAATGAATACCAGCTTCATGTATCCACTACCAATCCCCACAGCTTGAAATCACTGTGATTTCGGGATGTATAGCGTGGTTTAGAAATCGAGACAGCACAATGGCAAATTTGGTCAGCGAACAGTAGAAAGTATAATTTATTTGATGAAATATCATCATCATGTGAGTAGGACACCATAAAATGTGGATGAGTGAACTTTCAAAATTTAATAAAAATGTGTTGCTGTTCTCAAGGGTTTTACGATCCACAATTATCAGGTTGAAAAGAACCATATGATCCAGAGTGAATATATATCTATATCTATATCTATATCTATATCTATATCGATATATAGATATATAGATATAGATATCCCACTAGATAGATAGATATAGCTCTATATAATGTGTGTGTATATATAAATAATGTATTTTACACAATGTAGCATGACTCTTGAGTTCTGCTACGCCAGTCCCTAAAGACGCACATCTTAGTAAACCGGACCCAGTGACCTTCCAGGCAGGAAGGCCATGTCTGCGCATCAAAGGCCCTGCGTGGCAGCTTCGGCTCTGCCGGTGGAAGTACGGGTCAGAAAGGACCACGCTATAAACAATGGCGGCATATATCCTTTACAGCCCCGGCCACTATCAAAGACCTCCCGTTCCCTGTTTAAAGAATGAAGGAGCACTCTCTATTTTTACCTGCAGGGAAAGTGAAATATTCCACTGACTAAATGCATATTTAGTCTCAGCAGCCCAGTCAAGAAAATGGAGGAAAAGAAAACAATTTCAGTGGTTGTTGGTTCATATTTTTTATATAATTTTGTTATGGTTTTATTTTATTTCCACAGTTTTTAGTAATGCATTTTTCAAATATGGAGGGAGGTCAATCGTGTGTTTCTCATAGCATGCTTTATTCAAAAAGTCCAATATCCCTTCACATGTTCCCTTCACACCAAGCATTAGGTTGCCAGTTCCATTGCAGTATCCCCTGCAATGATAGCTAAACGCTGCTAGTGCTGGTGTCCCCCCGCCCAGTGAGCCCATGCAGTTCTCTGTCCCCAGCTTAACAAATACATGCTGGAGAAGATCCCCGTCCTGAAGAAGCTGCGGGCGCTCGAGCTCCAGGAAGGCAAGGAGGTTCTCCTGGGGCCCGAGCCTCCCGTAGAGCCTGGGAGGGGCCCGAGAGGCGGAGACCCCCAGGCTCCCCAGGGCGAGGGCCTGAAGCCCAGGAGGCACGGCAGGCCGCGGCCGAGGCGGAACACCCAGCGAGACGCCGACGGGGAACCCAGAGGGGAGGGCCCCGGCCCCG
>OOFG01107513.1:0-10491 GCA_900323295.1 Molva molva
GAATCTCTACTCCAGTAATGTGATAGGGCATACATTAATTCCATACACATTTGACAGTGTATTGTGGACATCAATGGGTGATTGTGATGAAGAGAATGAGGGCCTGTCCTGACAGCCTCCTCCTACCCTCTCGGGAGGCGCTGCCCCTTTAAAAGGAGTTGCAAGCATAAAAAAAAGGAATGGGAACAATGGGACACGACTGAACCACGTGTCCACATTATTCATATGGGCAGATACTCGTCCCGGCACTAGTGGCCCTCACCAAAGTATTCCACCAAAGTTGACGTTTTTGGTTTTCTTTCTGTGGTTTGCAGAGACATGGAATACAAACATGCCGTCAGCAGAACAGCCCTCTGTACCGTACCAGTATCTGGGAAGGAGAGGGACACCACAGGCCTGAAACTGCCCCACCCTATGCACTAGGGGTAGATGCACTAGGGGTAGATGCACTAGGGGTAGATGCACTAGGGGTAGATGCACTAGGGGTAGATGCACTAGGGGTAGATGCACTAGGGGTAGATGCACTAGGGGTAGGAGACACCATAGGGCCCTAGATACACTAGGGGCAAATCAAGGGCCAGGGATGTTTTCGGACAGGGCCTTTGTCTCAACCTTTCTGTCGTCTTAATAACTGAACAAGCTGGCGTACTAACGGCACTAGCAGGTTAGTACGTTAAAAACATGAAACCACATGAGTGTGTGCACACTTGAAGTACTAGAATACGTGTGAGGAGGCTCACCATCGTGGATTTCAAACGCCAGGCTCGTGATCTTCTGTGTTATGACCATCATTGGTCTAGGACAAAAAAACAAAGAGCATGTAAATGGCTTGTAAACATCCGAACGATCAAATGAACATAATAAACGATTGGTTCTCTGAGGTATGATCCAGCTCATTATATATTCCCTTTCAAAGGAAAATGCAAGCATCCTAAACCCAGATCCTATCTCATTATGTAGTGATGACTAAGTGGAAACAAAATCGTTGGACCTTTACCGTACGATACGTTTGTTTTCTAAGATCAAATCTATTTCGCAGTGGAGGAAGGACATGGGGTCTCGCTCCGCACAGAGGTAGTTTTGCTCTGAGGGCATTTGGGGCTGCATCAGGTTGCTAGGCAACAACTGGCCACGCACCCCTAACCCCTGAATGGCTGCTCCATCTTATTCAGTCTGCTGGGAGAAAACCAGTCTATATGAATGCATTAGTATTACTGTACTACGTGGAACCACAAGAACACAAGACAAACAGCCTCACCCTGTGAAGTCTGCAGAGTACATGCCGTAGTCGAAGACGTAGACCCGGGTTATCTGACAGAAGCTCAGGTAGCCCAGGGCCACGATGAAGCAGTACCTGTGGAGACGGACAACGGACAGCAGACATGAGTGTGGCTTGGTCAATATGCCAACCTTTATTTGCAGCATAAAGCATAAACATTGTATAACATAACATGAATATGTTTGTTATTGTGTGATCATTTGAATGTAGGTGCTGTTGAACGCCGAACAAGGGTGCTACTCCATGCATGAGCGCTTAGTCCTCAACCCGGATCTGAATCCTGCTGAGAGAATGTGCACCATGTCGTTGGATTGTGTCTCTTCAGTCCTCCCCCGCCCCCTCCTCTCTCAGAGAACAGGCCGGGGCTTCTTCTGGTGCGGAACAAAAGGGCCCCTGGTGTCGGCAGCTGGCCGGCGGTGGCGGCCCCTGAGGAACGAGAGGCGAGAAAGGGGCCAGGCGTCTCCCAGACGAAGAGGAGGGCCAGAGGACTCCCAGAGTGTCAGGGGAGGAAGATGGGGCGACGATGGGGCGCTGTGGCCCGCTGGTACGAGGCGGATGCCGATTGGCTCCTGATTCTGCGCTCACTGCTAGCATCCCTCTGCAGTGCAGCCAACACAATGAGGGGCCTGTGGGGCCTGGAGGGCCTGGGAGACACAGCAGATAGCTAGGCTGTCTCCGGGACAGGAAAGAGTGAATGAATGAATGAATTTTTCATTCTCAACGCATGTATTTGACTTTCAATGGTTTTCTAGAACACACATAACAGTCGTCACACTAACGTGTTGCTGCGCTTAATTGAGTGCATATCAGAATTTCTAGCCCCCGTTACTCACTCAGGACAACGATAAATAAGACATTGCAGAATAGAAGTTCTGTAACAGCTTAACACGTTCTGTGCTTCTGAAATAAATCCACAAGGCTTCAGATACCAGAGGCTGCTCTAGCCGAGCTCCGAGCGTAGAGAACATCTGGTAACAGCTGCGTGCCATTTCGCCGACAGGCGTGGAATTCTGCTCCAGTGCCTTGTTGGCCCAACGCTGGGAGCTGCATGTGGGCGGGAAGGTGCTGCTCAGTCTCCACCTCACCAACCCCATGGTGTGAGAGTGTCTGTGTGACTGACTGTCTGTGTGCCTCTTCCTGTAGTATTATTACTGCATTTGCAAATACCGTCCGCTAAAGTCTGTCTGTCTGTCTGTACGACGTATGTACGTACTTGGGTCGTAACTGTCATCTTCAATTCAAGGGGAGGTGCAGGCCTCACATGGAGCCTGCTGCTAAATTAGGTTAGAGTTCATGCTGTGGGGGAGCTGTAGATGGTTATTTGTGCAGACAGGATGCCGCAGGGAAACCACACAGTTGCTTATAGCTAACATTCACCACAAGGTAGTGGTAAATATTGGTTTGTGTAAATAGCAAATATCTCCTAGCAAATATTATTCTCACAGAAATACCATCACCTGGGTGAAAAGAAGAACATTCTCCATGCACCTTATAATGGGAAGGTCTTTTCATATCTCTGGAAGATGAACTTTGTAACTCCCCTGCCAGTGTCGGTTTCATATACAGTGCATGTAAAAATGTAAAAACGAAAAAGAACAACACGGACGCATCAGCCAGTGGGGTCCACCAGCATCAGCCAGTGGGGTCCACCAGCATCAGCCAGTGGGGTCCACCAGCATCAGCCAGTGGGGTCCACCAGCATCAGCTAGTGGGGTCCACCAGCATCAGCGGCTCCATTCTGAGAGAGGGACTTGGTCTGCTGCTGCTCCACTGGAGCCAGCAGGGGTCTGCTGCTCCTCTGGAGCCAGCAGCGGTCTGCCACCCATCACTCTGATTCAGCTATCCAGCGCTGAAGAGGCTCATTAATGAGTAATGGAGGACGAAGCGGGAGGCGGGTCCAATCAGAATGAACTGGTAGTCATCCCAGTAGCACCTGCCCAAACATGTGACCTACCGTCCCTCTACGTGCTATATATATATATATATAAAATATTTTTTGCTACACCCAATAAGTATCCAATAAGTAAATCTAATATACACTCTTGTATGTATGTTGCTTTTTAATAGAGTAACAACCAGAGTAACAAATGACTTTGAGACTAACATTGTTTGCCTGTAGGGAGTGCTCACCCAGTAATACTACAGTCAACCTTTCTAGAATAGTCCTTCCCTTTTCATGTTCCCAACCCACAGGTGCACTCCCCCATTGAGCTATAGGGAGGGACGGCATAGAAAAAAGGACAACGGGATAAAAGTGTGAGAAAGAGTGAGAAAGAGTGAGGACTGCAGCTGCGTGTATGAAAGACATGAAACATGACCCCTGGCCACGGAACAAAGAGATCCAGTTTACCTTGAGCCCCATTCGCTTGTACAGTTCAGCATGAAGAAAACCAAATCGGTCACTCACGATGCTGTTACTGTGGAAAGTCTCAGATAAAGCAAACACCTGGTCATCGTGGTGGATGAGTGGAAGTTGCAAACAATGCCATTAGCATTGATATGTATATAGCTTTAAGGCACCCTGTCAATAATTGCATTATAGTATGTTGAGAACTGTTAGCCTGTGCTCTCTATGTTGCAGAGAACAGGAAACAGTAAAGGAACACTGAGATACGTGAAGTCCTTATTGAGCAGCACATCGTCGTTCCAAGTCAAAGGTCATAGGCAGCTGAAGCTATTCAGTCTCGATCACCTTGGCCTCTAAAGAGTACCAACACACACGCTGGAACTCATGCCCTCGCACAACCCACAAGTTACACCAGCCACAAGTTACACCGCCCACAAGTTACACCGCCCACAAGTTACACCGCCCACAAGTTACACCGCCCACAAGTTACACCGCCCACAAGTTACACCGGCCACAAGTTACACCGGCCACAAGTTACACCGGCCACAAGTTACACCAGTTAAACCACGCCGCTGGGCCGCTGATCAGACGTGAGTGGTGCAGCAGCAGCTCTGAATGCCGGAGACCATTTTCAGTGTCAAGCTGTACGGGTCACTGCGACCCTGACCCGACCTCTGCCCGACCTGACCGGTGGTCGTGAGGTCAAGCCCTCATTTCATCGTGGCCCTGGCATTGAATACCTTGGAAAGGAGCATTTGACTTTATAAAATAGTAGTGTAATTGTTAGTAAAATTTGTTATATAAAAAAAAATTGTTATATAAATGGTACTAATAGTACTCTTAGCAGGCTCAAATAGACGATGGAATAGGCATTAGGCATGTGCACTACAAGGCCACACAGAGGTCAAAAACAATGTTGTTTCTGGACGTGTATGATGTGGGCTGCACAACACTATGAATGTTTACTTCGTTTCTGAGGCCAGTAGAATTACTGCTGAATAATTATTCATTTGTAGTTTGAGTGTTTTGCCCTGAGGGCAGCTTTCCGTGTTTACACCTGCTCATCTAACGGCAGATACAGCCTGTGTGCGCGTGTGCGTGAATGTGTGCGTGCACAGGTCCGTGCGTGTGCGTGAGTGTGTGCGTGCACAGGTCCGTGCGTCTGCGTGAGTGTGTGCGTGCACAGGTCCGTGCGTCTGCGTGAGTGTGTGCGTGCACAGGTCCGTGCGTGTGCGTGAGTGTGTGCGTGCACAGGTCCGTGCGTGTGCGTGAGTGTGTGCGTGCACAGGTCCGTGCGTGTGCGTGAGTGTGTGCGTGCACAGGTCCGTGCGTGTGCGTGAGTGTGTGCGTGCACAGGTCCGTGCGTGTGCGTGAGTGTGTGCGTGCACAGGTCCGTGCGTGTGCGTGAGTGTGTGCGTGCACAGGTCCGTGCGTGTGCGTGAGTGTGTGCGTGCACAGGTCCGTGCGTGTGCGTGAGTGTGTGCGTGCACAGGTCCGTGCGTGTGCATGAGTGTGTGCGTGCACAGGTCCGTGCGTGTGCGTGAGTGTGTGTGTGCACAGGTCCGTGCGTGTGCGTGTGAGGGCGAGCGAGCCGTGGTCACAGATGGATGTCTGGGGGGGTTGTCAGGAGAGAGTCGTTGGCTCCATGACTAAGAGTCACGGCTGTCCTCAGACCACGCACAACACTTGCTGTGTTGTGTTTTCAAGGACAAGACGATGGCCCGCGGCTCCCTGGGTCCACCACGGAGACTGCCCGTCTGGAGCACATCTCCGGCCATCTCTGAGTCCTCAGCGGTGGGTGGTGTTTGCTCCGTGCGCTGGATGTAAAGCAGAAACCCCAGGCTCGGCCCCTCGTCTAGAGCGGGTCATGTGACGTATAAATCACCTCTCTCTCTCTCGCTCTATTTTAGGCCTTTGGAGCACCCTGGGCTAACAACTCTTCCCTATGAATTGGGGGAAATAAATAAACATCTAACATTGCAGACACAATTCTTCTGTGCCTCACAGAAAGTCCCTGTGGTTCTACGAACAAACGTATAGCGTTATCACTTGTAATGCTAACCCTCTGCTACATGACTACTGGGAATTGACCTACTAGTCAGGGTTTTGTAGGAGAGCCCTCGAGGACTTACTGCTTTGCATGTCATTTCCATGCTCCCTAACTTGTGTATGTGCTCGAGGCTCTCTTACTTGTGCATGTGTTCAAGGCTCTCTTACTTGTGCATGTGTTCGAGGCTCTCTTACTTGTGCATGTGTTCGAGGCTCTCTTACTTGTGCATGTGCTCCAAGCTGGCGAAGACCATGATGCTGTAGGACAGACCGCTCTGCACCAGGAAATGGAGGGCGTACCTGGGAGGAAAGACGACAAGAGATATTTGAATAACAACCAAATGCCGGGGTGGCTGGGTGGTCTGGTGGTTAGGGTGTGTACCAGGGTGACTTCCAGCTGAAAGGTTCTGGGTTCAACTATCCCCGATGTCAACCGCCTGCCTTTAGGGACCCTTGAGCAACACACCTAGTCGCTAACATCGCTGTAAGTAAAATGCTCTTATTCAAATGCTTTGAATAAAAGCATTTGCTAAATGTCTAAATAGCAATAAAATAAGTTGTCAAGTCAATGAGAACTCTGTCGCTTGATTGGCTAAGAGACCCTCAGCTCCATGAGGTCATAACTCTGGTAACCTATGAGCAGCCTTGTGAGGTCCTGCTCCCTGCCAGTCAGAGCACATATTCCAGTGGCGTGATCTGTGTGCAGTGCTTCGGTTTATGAGTCAGATCACACCGTGTCTACAAGGCATGCGGTCATCCGCATCTGTGCTCTCTATCCCTCTCTCTCTCCATGTTTGTCTCTTTCTCCCCCTCTCTCGCTCTCTCTGCATACTTTGGCCTAGGGTGTGTGATCTTATACCAATCCCCAGACAGAACACAAGCCCATATGCCTTCATTCCTCTCATATGAGATCCACACAAACATCCAGAAAAGCAAACCCACACGACATACTGTAGTTCTAACCCCTTCTAAAAACACGTGACAGGGACAGCCTGTGAGGCTCCAGCATGTGTCCTCTAGGGGAGGGATGGGGAGGGATCAGTGCGTTAGCAGGATCTAAGTTAGGCTAGTGGGGCTGGGGTGAGGGGGGGAATGAAAGGAAGGAGGGCCGGCTGGTCCAGACATGAACAGTAGAGCGTCGATAATGCAGAGATGTCTGAGTGATGAAGAAATTGGAAAAATTTTAATAAAATGAGAGGGACAAGGGGACCAATGAACAGATGGGCACACAAGCAGATACGATTATTAGATGTATTACTCATCCCATAGCATCACCTCCAAACTTGTATTTTGAAAGTTTAAAAAGGATTTCCTTGAAACAAGCCCAGTTTAAGCCTGATGATGGGAGGAGAACGGTGATGGTTCTCTCTGGGGGCATCGGTATGAGCCTGTGCTCAGATGGGATGTTAAACTAGCGGGATGTGGCTAGCGGTCCCTTAAGGGCCCTGACGGAGAGAGAGAGTCAGCTTGTCTTATCCCGGTCAGCGTAGTAAAACTACACTGATAGTACGTCAGACAAAGTGAGGATAAGTGATCCGACGACGGCTCAATTACAGATGGCAGCACGTCTCTTCTGACCTAATAAAGCATTCCCATCAATCTGTGAGCAGGAGATGATATTACACACACACACACACACACACACACAGTCAGAGTGTACGGTAGCTTGTCCATTACAGGGCAATACCTCTTCAATTGGATATCAATTACCTCCCAGTTATACTTTGGAAGGGTTATCACAGGGTGGTGCAGGGGAGGTGTACATGGGGGAGGTGAAGGAAGTAGGAGACTGGCAGGGGACACAGCACACCTGTGTCCCAGTATACAGGTGTGCATCAGTGAACTAGAAGAGTGTTTTGAATGAGTAGGACAGACGGTTCCTCATTCATCACGTCCATAGCGGGACCAGGACACACATGTTTGATGTGCATAAGCAGCAGATCTACAACATTATGTTTGAAATGATTCCACCGGAGCGACGACTTGCCCTTCCGCTCCGCTGAACTTTAGTTTATCGTATGTGGAAGTGCAGGAGCAATGTTTGATGTCCCAAATACAATCAAATATATCATAGTTTGGTATGCAAAACATCGACATATTCAAATTCTTCGTCTGGGTTCTCCTGACTGACGGGGTGTGTGAGTGTGTGGGGTCTTCTTCTGGGTTCTCCTGACTGACGGGGTGTGTGAGTGTGTGGGGTCTTCTTCTGGGTTCTCCTGACTGACGGGGTGTGTGAGTGTGTGGGGTCTTCTTCTGGGTTCTCCTGACTGACGGGGTGTGTGAGTGTGTGGGGTCTTCTTCTGGGTTCTCCTGGGTTCACCCCAATGTCCCCAATCTCCCTGTAGGTGCCCTTGAGAAAGATACTTCACCCCGAGTAACTTTTGATAAAAGGGTCAAAATGAGTCAAAGTAGCAGCATGTAGGAACCTGGGGACAGACTCACCAGCCGAAGCAGAAGAGGGCCAGGTAGAAGCCCAGCAGGGTGGCCACCACATGGCGGATGAAGGGGCTGGTCTTGCTGGGGTGGAGGTAGAGACGAAACCACACGGCCGTCAGCAGGGCAAACAGCTGGCTCACCACGAAGTTCACCTGCAGCAGGTACAGTGGGAGGGGAGAAGTGTTATCGGCAGACGGTATCGGTATCAGTAGGTGATAGGCGACACAATGGAGGATGTGGGTCGGGCGCGCATTAGAGCTGATTGCTATCATGCAAAAGTAGCTCAAGGGCGAGCGACAGAGAGAGAAAGTGAGAGAGCGGGAGCCCATCCATTAACTGCTGCACAGCCAATCTTGGACTTGTTTACAGCATCGATCGCTACGTGGCATCGGGGAGTGTCCCTCAATAAAAAAGTCTCCCTTAATACAAATAATTTTGCGACAACCTATCGCAGGAAATTAGATTAGCTCTGATGAATGGTTAAGGGTCCACTGCAAAAACAAATCTAAATAATGACAGCCTTACAACATCAGTATAAAACAACACCAAACAGTGAAACTAAAATGAATTCACTCCGCCTCTTTCAATTGTGAGTTGGTAAGCACAGCACCATCCCTTAGTAAGCTTCAACATCTGGTCGTGATCATGAGACGATTGGAAACAGCCAATGTGAGACAACCAGTCCTCCATGTTGTCTCTTCTTTCTCAGGTGGATATCTTGGATGGGTGATGGCGGCTGACACATGTGAGTGCAGAGGACCCGCCATCACCCTCCACGCCCAGGGGCGGACTGACACAATCTTTGGAAACGCATTATCCTGCATCCTAATTCCAACACTAGTGAGTCAGAAGGTTTCCAGCGGTGCCTCCCCTCCATGATCCAGCAGGGGCACAGCGCCGCCGCTGGATTACTAGCGCCACTGCAATCAGCCGTGCACAAATATATATTCTTTTTTTCTAGTTCTAGTCTTTTATTAGAAATGATGTTGGCCACCCCAAATGCTATTTGTTTTATTTGAAAATATATCAAAAGGTGCCTCCTACTGCACCCCCTCAGTTTTTACATCATCAGAGAAATATTGGTGGAAAATACTGACAGCAAAAAAGGCATGATGATACTGTAGGAGGCCCTCGCACATGAAGGCCTTAATGTAGGACGCACAAAGAGAGAAGTAAGACAACAAGTGACTGGATAAGAAAAACTACCTATTAGATTGTGTAGAACATAAGCAAGTTAGGCAATAGCATCATGAAACCCAGACGATGGGATGGCTACAAATTCCCTATTTGTGCGACATTAATGCCCCAAAGACATCTGGCTAGTGCACACAGTGGGCTTGCATGCTATTATTTGTTATGTGGTGTTGTTATACCATCGCATGAGAACATGGCTGTGTGAACGCACCAGAGCGCTTCTGGAATCAGTGGTCACAAAAAAACCTCCGTGCACCCGATGACATCAGCGCCGTGCACACGCACATCAGCGCCGTGCACACGCACATCAGCGCCGTGCCCACGCACATCAGCGCCGTGCACACGCACATCAGCGCCGTGCACACGCACATCAGCGCCGTGCACACGCACATCAGCACCGTGCACGTCAGCACCGTGCACGTCAGCACCGTACACATGCACGTCAGCACCGTACACATGCACGTCAGCACCGTACACATGCACATCAGCACCGTGCACGCGCACATCAGCACCGTGCACGTGCACGTCAGCACCGTGCACACGCACATCAGCACCGTGCACGTGCACGTCAGCACCGTGCACACGCACGTCAGCGCCGTGCACACGCACATTGTGGGGGAAACATGGAACAGGAAGTCATTCTCTCCCACTAGGGTTACAGGGTCACCATGCAAGAGGACTGGGGCAGGAGTCACATGCATGAGATGCTTTCTGTTCATCAGCATGGGCCAGCAGTACATGCATGACTAGGCTTCACATTGGTTTACATATCCAATGCTGTGATCCTTCTCAATGTTGGGTGGTTCATATTTTTGTAGTTTTTTCTTAGTGAGTCAAGCTTTAAGGTGCAGTGTGTATCATTTAGTGGCATCTAGCAGAATGGACCTGGCAGAAATGGAATATAATATTCATATTAAGGTTTTAATTAGTTTATTATCCCATGAAAAGAGGAATCGTTGTGTTTTTGTTAGCTTTACATTTTTTAACATGTCTATCTTACTTGTAAGCTATGACCTATAGCTTTACAGGCTAAATAACTAAGACAACTGTATCAATCTATCAAGGAACCTCACTTGACACTTGGCTACTCAATGCTGTCATAGACGATGATCATTTTGGAGGTACCTCCTGGCCCAGTACAGGCCAGTACAGGCCAGTACAGGCCACCGTAGCTCCTCCTTTGTCT
>OOFG01107514.1:0-10335 GCA_900323295.1 Molva molva
TAATAAAGACGCATAATAATACATCTGGACAGGCATCAGGATTCCCTGCGCCCCGCAAAGACAAACCCAGGTCCCTGATGAGCCCTGGGGTTCCGCGGGAGGAACCCCAGTCCATGGCTCGGGAAGTCTATTTATTTACGTTAGTGCTGAAACTTGTCACCTCTCAGCGAGCCTCTCACAACAGAAGTGATTCAGGCAACACGAGCCGTGTTACGCACGAGCGTGTGGAGCGTTTCACGAAACAAAAACTATCATAACGCCCCGCGTCAAGCCTGCATGCAGTTCAACTGTGAAAGTTAAGTAAAAAACACATCAACAAAAACCAAGCCTCACCTTAGACCGGGGAGTTGGTCTTCAGAAGCAGGAGGTGAACCCCGGGTCGTGGTGGACCTGGATCGGGTAGATCCATCCAGATCACACTCACTGTAGACAATGTTGGATAGTTCCAGAGATGTGTGCTGGGCGACTTCACCACAGCTAACAGTTTCAGCAGCTTCCTCCTACCATTGGCTCAGTGTCTCTCTCCCCTCCATCTCGCTCTCTCTTTCTCCCCTCCCTTTCTCTCCCACCACCGCGTGCTTTCAGCGCCCAAAAAGAGCAACACCACAAACACGCGCACTTGTCACTCCACTGTGCGCGTGTTATTTTCGCTCCACCATTTCACTCCCTAATCACTTCTACCCACGCAACACGTGCTGCACTACGCAGATGTCTGGGTCCTAGCTTGACGCGTGGTAGACGGATTTTCACGACTCGGGTCGCAGGTATCCTACTATCAGGTGGCCTTCTATCTCACGGACACGCGCATCAGCTAGACCCGTATCTCGTGTACGCGAGATATTCCCGTATTAAAACCCTGCTGCCATCGTGTGGACAGAAGAGGTATGACAAGCAGCGGGCCGCAAAAAGGGTCGATGGCTTCATAAAGGCCAGCAATAAGACAACAGGATAAAACATATCACATTTATCTTCTTTTTTAATACCAATAGATACAATTTACTTTGTTTGTCTAGCGATCTATTGAACAGCAGGTCAGGAGTAGATTAAAACTGTAAAATAAATAAACAAAAAACCCGCTTTATTTCAAACATTCAAATGTCTGGATGATTGACAATACACTTGGAGCATACAAACCAGACTTTCAAGTGCAACGCATATAATAAACCTACGTTGCAAAAACAAATGTAACAGAAAAATATGCATTATTTCTTTTTTTCTGCTGAATTCGCCTTTGAATTTCTCTTGGAGTATGTCAAATGAGTGGAAAAATATTGATAACTATTTTCAAGCTTTAAAATCTATGTGACATCTCCACAACATAAGAATAGAGGTTAGTCAATTCCAATGTGCAGCTCAAGTAATGCTCTCTCCTTCTCTCTATATAAATGACATTTCAAACAAATACCAGACCGTAAAACCAAGCGCCATTCTTCTAGTGGATCTTATCAAATCAGAGTGGTGCTATCAGCAGCAGACGTGAGCAGAGGGACCTGAACACTTCCTGAACTAGTAAACATTGTGCAGACAACGCCGTAACAATTAAATGATGCTATAGCTAGTGCAAAGCAGCAGTCCCACATGACACGTAGAAACCAAGTTAACGGATGAAAACAGAAGACAAAACAGCTTGAATGCTCAAAGTAACTTCTTTCACCTTTTCAAGTTCTCAACGTAAACCTCGAGTCTTAACGGGGCCGTCTCAGCGGAGGAGAAAGAAGTTCATCATGAGGTGTTTAACGTAAAGCAATACAATAAAGTAAAGAAGTCCCACGTCCACTCGAATCAGACCAGGAGTATCAAATATACTGTAATAAAATAAAATAAAAAATATACAGGATCAGATATGGATGTTGTTCGCCTCTTTCTGTTTTGATGACCAATACAATTATTTTCACACAACCTAACGTAACGGAGTCCTGTGTGTTTGGGATGCTCCAATATTTGGATAAGTAAATACAGTTTCAAGAGTAACAAAAGGATCACCTGTATGTTCTGCTGTCTCCAACCCTAACCGTCCTACGCTGACTCCTCCAGCTTCTGCAGAACTCAAACCACCATAGACCTTTCCTCTTCACTAAAAACAATACTTCAACTAAACTTCCTAGATTTGCATTTTGGTAGAAACAGAAGCTTTTCCATCCTTCGCCCTTCTAAAAGTCTCCCTCTTCAACGATGAAAACAGCCCCTCATCCCCCACAGTTGACCCCATCAGCAGGACGCGGTCCTCAGTGTTTCGTCGGGAGGGCGTCGCTCCGACGTCAGCGCGCTCTAGCTCGCCCCCTGCTGGGTGTACCGCCCGTACTTCTCCTGGCAGATGCGGATCCGCTGCATAAAGTATCCCGGGTCGGAGATGGCCTTCAGCAGGTCGTTCTGGACCAGGCACACGTCGTAGAGCTCACAGGTGCAGGCCGTCCGCACCCCTTCCCCCCCGCGCTCCAGGAACACCTGGGCCACCGCGTTAGAAACCATACATTTAGTTAGCTAGCAGACCTTTTCATCTGGGGAGACTTCCAGTGAACTCAGATGCAAGTCGTTAAGGAGCTACATGCTACATGCTACATGCTACCGCGTACCATGGGGTGAACGATGGTTTCATTGTCGTCTTGCCGGATGTTGTCGTCGAAGAAGATGTGCTGGACGGACGGGTCGAAGGGGTCCACCCACAGGGGCTTCCCCCCCAGCAGGGAGCACGAGTGTTTGGACCACCTGCGGAGAGGGAGGAGGAGGAGGAGGAGATGTGAGGAGAGGAGAGATAGGATAGGAGAGTAAGGGGACAGGAGAAGAGAGGAGAAGAGAGAGAGGAGGTTTATAGTTAATTAACAGTTTAAAGATCAGTTATACTTTACAGATCAATGATGGCTCAGTTCAACCACAGACCAGTCCTCTACAGTGAGTCTACAGACCAGTCCTCTACAGTGAGTCTACAGACCAGTCCTCTACAGTGAGTCTACAGACCAGTCCTCTACAGTGAGTTTAAAGGTGAGTCTACAGACCAGTCCTTCTACAGTGAGTCTACAGACCAGTCCTCTACAGTGAGTCTACAGATCAGTCCTCTACAGTGAGTTTAAAGGTGAGTCTACAGACCAGTCCTTCTACAGTGAGTCTACAGACCAGTCCTCTACAGTGAGTCTACAGACCAGTCCTCTACAGTGAGTCTACAGACCAGTCCTCTACAGTGAGTCTACAGACCAGTCCTTCTACAGTGAGTTAAGGTGAGTCTACAGACCAGTCCTCTACAGTGAGTTTAAAGGTGAGTCTACAGACCAGTCCTTCTACAGTGAGTCTAGAGGTGAGTCTACAGACCAGTCCTTCTACAGTGAGTCTAAAGGTGAGGGTCTATACACCAGTCTTTCTACAGTGAAACTGAGGTGAGTCTACGCACCAGTCAAAGTTATCCTGGAAGCCCCCCAGTCCGGTCCCAGACCCCAGGTAGTGGTACAGGTCCCTGGGTCCATCCAGGGTCGACACCTTGTCCTCACCTCGCATCAAAACCACCTTTCTCTTACTGCACCGGATCATTCCTGGGGTCTGGTTCACTCTCAGCTGAGGAGGGGGAGGAGGAGGACAGGGAGAGGAGGAGGGGGAGGAGGAGGATGAGGAGAAGGACAGAGAGAGAGAGAGAGAGAGAGAGAGAGAGAGAGAGAGAGAAGGAGGAGGAGGAGGAGGAGGGAGAGAAGAAGGGGGAGAAGGACCAGAGAGGACAAATTAAAGAGTGAAGGTAGTAGTTGGGATCAAAAGAAAAAATAAGCAATACAGAATGACAGTTGTCAATGCCTTTGCATAATTACTTCAATGTTTAATTCTTCAACAATTGTGACGGAGCACAATTCATACAGCCATTAGCCTCTCTGGCTTAAAATGAAAAATATTCAGATGCTATTTTTAACTTCTCATGTTGCACCTGTCTCTGTGACCAATGAGAACAAAGGACCAGGGAGGAGAGACGGGATGACAGGAAAAAGAGCGGGGGAGAAGTGAGGAGGAGAGGGGGAGAGGGAAGGGGAGGAGGAGAGGAGGAGGAGAGGGGAGGAGAGGAGGAGAGGGGTATTCTCTGCAGACACAGTTCTCCTTTTGTTGCCAAGGAACATAACAGAGTGTGAATCCCTCCTCCAGAAGTAGAAAAATTGCAAGAATGTCCCAATCCCATGACACACATTAGGGGTGAATCCCTGGTATGAAGTAGAACAGCATACCCTGGATTTAACCACGCAGTAGAACCGGATCTTTAGAGCCTGATCTTTAGAGCCTGATCTTTCCCTCAGTCCAACGCAGAACGACCATAACCACCAGCACCATTTTGTCAAATAAACCACATTCAAGAAGCGAAGTCATGAGCTCCACGTGGGCTCTGAACCACCTGAGGCCCGGTGCCAGGTCAGGGGTCAGGGGTCACCCTCCGTCAGGCCCTACCTTGAGGTCGGGCAGGTCGGGGAAGAGCGGGTGGGCGCCCTGAGTGAGGGTCCGGGACACGGCGCTGAGCACGCGGGGCAGGTCGGACCCGAAGGTCCGGAACAGGAGGGAGAACTCCTCCTCCTGGGCCACCAGGTCCCGGAGCAGCTGGAAGAAGGAGGGCAGGATCCAGTGGTACAGCTGGCCGTCCTCCCCTGTGACCGACAGCTCCTTGTCTCCCTGCAGGGGGGAGAGAACAGCCGCTAGTCCACACACACGGCCACGCCCTGCTGCTGGCCCACATCCGGCCCCCGGACCGCCCGTCCTCCCGGGCCGAGACCAGACCCACTCCGGGCCGAGACCAGACCCACTCCGGGCCGAGACCAGACCCACTCCGGGCCGAGACCAGACCCACTCCGGGCCGACTAAACCTAGAAGCGCTTGTGTTTGTGTCTTTCTAGCCACGCGTTTACGCAGCGCTGTCCGTCCACTCTAACTAGGTGTTGTCCATAAGCATATCAACATAAACACAACTAATAACATTGGTGCACTGTCCCGTCCCGTTTTGGGGACAGGTATTAAGAGGGATTTAAAGGGGTGATATTATGCCACCAGGTGTGAGTGGGATTAGCCATTACAAGCCGTTTGAAAATCAGCCTTTTCCTGTGTTTTAGTGACATCACAAGTGGGAGTGTCCACCTAGATGTATGCTGGATAGATCAGTCTACCAGCCTACCCAGTGGACTGTAAAAAGATGTTGCTTATCTATCCATCCTACATCTAGGTGGACACTCCCACTTGTGATGTCACTAAAACACAGGAAAAGGCAGATTTTCAAAACGGCTTGTAATGGCTGATCACACTCACACCTGGTGGCATAATATCACCCCTTTAAGAGGACTAGGCGGTGGGTCAAATGTACACCTGTGAAGCCAAGGCTTTGAGACATCCTTAATGTATGATTAAATACATGAATGTACTGGTTAAATACATGAATGTACTGGTAAAATACATGAATGTATGATTAAGTACATTAATATAAGATAAAATACATTAATGTATTATTAAATACCTTAATATAAGATAAAATAAATTAAAGTACTGGCTAAATACATAAATATATGATTAAATACATTAATGTACGATTCGTTAATGTATGTAATCATATATTCATGTCTTCGACTAGCAAATAATGTACTAGTTGAACACATGAATATATGACTACATACATCAAAGTGCTGGTTGAACACATGAATATATATGATTACATACATCAGAGTGCTGGTTAAATACATGAATATATCATTAAAACATCAGAGTGCTGGTTAAATACATGAATATATCATTAAAACATCAGAGTGCTGGTTAAATACATGAATATATCATTAAAACATCAAAGTGCTGGTTGAAGGTGTGGTTACCTTGAAGCCCTCGGGCCAGCGCAGTAAGACCAGATGCTCGTCGAGGATTCCCCGGAAACGTCGTCCGGCGCCAGACGTGAATCCCGGGAGGCGCCCGAACTGGGAGTAATAGCTGACAGCGCCCTCACATGGCGGGAGCAGGGAGGGCGCGTCGCTAAGCCACTCCCACTTCCCTGCCAACAGAGGAGAGAAGAGGAGTTTCTCAGGTGGGGGTTGAATTCCCTGGTGACAGACTACTGTCTCCGAAAGTATGTCTTACAGATATCATATGGAGCTTGCTTGACCCATCTTAATCTAAGGCTTATCTATAATTTTGTTAAGATTTGCTGTAATACACTATTAAAAACTACACAAAATGTATGTACCGTATGTATGTTGTTTTACTCATAAAAGACGGGCTGTGCTATCTAATATTTGGGGGGGCATGTGCCACCCCAGGCCCTTACGTGGACACGCCCCTGGTCACATGACGACAACCAAAGGCCGTCACATCATGTACAATATAATTTATACCTTTTTTGTTCATCTTCCCCCATGTGACGGTGGCGAGGAAGCCGTCCAGAGCCGCCACTGTCCCCAGGCCCGTCACCGCGTCGGACACTAGTATGGTGTTGTTCAGATCGACGTGGAGGATCAACTTTCTCTTCGGACTTGGAGACAGTCCTGGAGGTGCTGTCACGGCGGGGACACATTGGTCCTCAGATACGGACCCATTCCCGTTTACTTCATCGTGTTCTTGGACTCGATTCGTTTCGGAGTCCGCCATTACAGCAATAGATTACTCGACGTATTTCAGAAGTGATTTAACAAGCCTCAAGACAGTGACATGCTGACAACCGGCTTTTCATTGTCAAATGCTGGTGTTGTTTACTTCCTCATTCCTTCTCGTACTTCCTCATCGGTAGAGTTCTAAAACAGCGCCCACTATCGTCCCCGGAGGACCTGAATGACGCTTCGGTCACATACATTTGATTTGTATAGCCCTTAATCAGAGCTGGCGTGAAAGGGCTTTACAGACACCTCCCTAGGTCCCTGACCCTAGGGCAAGGAAAAGCATGTAACTTACCCCCAAAGAAGCTGGTCACGGGGGATTCCCCATACCTTGACCTCCAGTACAGGTGGCCAAGACCTCCTGTACTGGAGGGACTTTTGGACCCACCAAATATTATGCTACTAACCAACACACTAATTACCATGGGAAAAAAGTGAGAACTTCTCTCTATATTTATATATTGTTTAATAAAGTGTTATATTTAATTATTTATTATGTAGCCCTTATAACGTTGGTCTATCCTTTAAAGAAAGTAACACAAAAATACTTCTAATTAAACAAATATTATACGGTAATTATGATCACAACATATATTATCACAAACTAAAAAATAACCACCACTGACTACATTCTGTTCCGTTTAGTTTTTAGAAAAAAAGTTTATTTATATTAACCATTTATTTCATATTCACAGCAGCAGTCGCAACGAGCACCCCCGCCTAAAGGGGCGTGGCAGCAGGGGGCCCCCCAACACGGACCAGGGGGCCCCCCAAGCTGCTGCTGTTTGGATGAACATGCAGTCATGCACACCTCTACATGGCTTACATGAGCCTTCCCATAAACACATCCACAGGCCAAACGATGAGGAAGGAGAATATACAAAGAAACACAAGAACTTCAACTCATCAAACTGATGCAACCAAGGTCAAATTAGCAAAACAACAGGAAAGGAGGAGCTTTGCCCGGGTAGTAAAGGCTAGCACCCATCACAGATATATATATATATACACATCAACTGCTACGTCGTTACCGCGGTAACAAAGTTATTTCCAACAAGCACAAAAGATCAGAGGGAAAAAACAAAAAACAAGAAACCAAAAGAGGAACAGTCCTGGTGGCCCTCCGTCGATCTCTTCTCCGGGGTCTCTGAATAAAAGCTGTTTCCAGGAAAATGAAGCATCATGATTGATTGTTTTATCGGCGCGATAGCGGTGGGTACTGGTGTGTGTGTGTGTTTGGGGGGGGGCACTAATCCAGCCAGGTAACAGGTTAGCGAGGGGTGTGTCAGAGCTCAGGGGTACCGGGAGAGAAGGAGCGTTGGGGACTGAAAAGCCTGGACTACGCGGCGTTACATCAGCCGACTGAGAGCCCTGCAGCGAGAGCGCCTTCGTCGCCTACAGGTGCTTAAAAAGTGAACTACGTGGGCTGGGAGCCTGTCAGTCGGCATTAATTCAACTGTTAAACACACATATAAATAGTAATACACATCCTATGGAAACCTGGTGTTGGGTCTAACCTGGCGGTCGGACGCGTATGGAATTATGTCAGCACCAAGGAGAAGTCCTTATAAGGCCGAGCGCCGGAGGTGCGGCGGGGAAACTGTTGCTAGGTCGGGTTGCTAGGCGTTAGTCCACCTCCTCCATGTTGCTGTAGGACGAGCCCGAGCAGTCTCCGGCGTGGCTGTAGAGGTCAGAGGTCACCTCCGTGGGCAGCGTGGGGGGTCCGTCCGAGTCCAGGTCTGCCCCGAACATTGCCTGGCTAGAGCCCTGCAAAACAAACCAGCGTTATCCATACAGAACGACCAGAGGAGCCAATCAGCACTTCACTACTACTACTAGCCAATCAGAATTCATGAGACATAGTGGAACAAGTGGACTGAAAAACACCCCACCAGCCAATCAGAACTCATGACACACGAAAAAACTGTAAACACAACACTCCCTGATAGCCAATCAGAAACTGTGATACACAGACCAACAACTCTACTAAAAACATCAGATATTCAGACAACGCGTAAAAACAGACAGAAGATAAAACCAGTTTGTATGATTTATTGTGTGCTTTGTGTGCAGGATGAAGGCTTGGTTACAGTTCACCGCTAGAAGATGGAAACATTATTGCCACCATTTGGGCCGTTTGAAGACGGAAAACAAGACATTGTAAAACGGAGCACACATTTAGCCCATCTTCGACCACAAATAAATGTAATTCCTCTAATGGACACCAAACTCGTTGGTTACACACACACACGCTTCCCTTCCTAAAAACCTCCTAAATTAACAAAGGTACAATTGACGTAAAACAATAACAAGAAAATTGAAACATGTTATTGGAATAAAATCAAAGCATTGTAAAGTACTGGACGTTAGGACTTCATTCGCTGGGTTCAGATACACGCTGAACAGCAGCATATTAAAGGATTTAACTGAAGAAGTGATTTAAATACAGGAGAGCGCTGGGAGATCCCTGAGACTGGTCTGTCCCACCAGAACCAGCAGAGGAACCAGGAGGTAAGGGTCCATGGGGTTCAGACCACAGGAAGAAGCTTCTAGAAGACTGATGTGATTTTAGGTTGGTCTAAACATGAGGTCATAGGAAACTGTGCAGACGCGTCATGTTTAGTGCCCGAGCATCCTGTTGTTTGATGAGCTTCCTGTTTGATGAGCTTCCTGTTTGATGAGCTTCCGGTTTGATGAGCTTCCGGTTTGATGAGCTTGTGCGTTTCAAACCCAGAGGCACCGGAGGAGCCCATCGAATCCCGCTCCGTGTTTCACACGGAACATTTACAGCTTCATTACATCACTTCCTGTCCAAACGGCAGCACGTTACATTGCTCAAACATTCTACAACTGTCCAGAAACAGGTCCGGTTAAACATGAACATGGCTATGGCTTGAGACAATAACACACATTTAAAATGGAAAATAAAACGACAGACGTACTGTGGAAACCCATTTAAATATGACATGAAAAAGGATGACAACAAAAACTTGACTTCAACACATTAGAAAGATCATTCTAAAAAGAGCAAACAGTTTGCTGGCCTGTATTTGATCCTAAGAGCCGCAGCCCAGCCGTACTCAGCATGCACTCCTCATCCATCTTGCATAAGTGTTGCGTTTTCCCAGAGAGCAGAACAGCAGCCAAAGTGCAGCAGCAACGCATGCAGACAAAACTCCCTGACAACGGCTTGAAGCTACAATCTAGAAAATCTTCAATTGAGCATTTCTCTTACTGCACTCAGCCCTTCGTCTCTTAGTGGACAACGTCATGCCAGTACATCTGACATGTCCTCTACAGCCAATCAGGGCTGAGGGTGTGAACCCAGACGCTCTATGAGCTCGGAAGCTAACAGCTATTCAGCGGTTTGCAGAGCATCCTCCAGGGGCCTGTTCCTACGCAGACCAGGTGACCCAGTACCCAGGTGTACAGCCTGCATCCGGGTCATTCTGCTGGCTCATGCAACATGGCTGTTCTCTATAAAAGCTGCGGATGTGTTGAGGCGTAGGATAAATGCTAATCATATTAATATCTGTTGTGCACAACAGCCTCCGACTGAAGAGTCACTGATGGATATAAAAAGTCCAGGACGGCCGGCTCCTTGGTCCTTTCGGGCAGTCGTCGGCGACCTTCGACCTCCGCTCCGAGGTCAGGGTGACGGGGTCGGGGCGGTGCTCAGGCCCGGGGGGTGCTCAGGCCCGGGGGGTGCGGAACAGCAGGGGGTAGGCCAGGTTGAGCAGCAGTGCCAGCAGGG
>OOFG01107521.1:0-10319 GCA_900323295.1 Molva molva
CAAACACTTTACACATGGAGGAAGTAGTAACCGATGGCTACTTTTCAAATCCGAAAGTTTTGAGACAACATTTTTTTAGACTTATAAGATTTAAGATCAACCACCTCCAAGTTTAATTTCACATTTCACACTAAACTCACAAGCTCTCTTGACTAAGCTCAAACTTGAGTATTTTATTTTAGCAAGTGAACTGGCTGACAGAAGGGAGAAGGATCTATAGCGTGGGGAAATGGATGAAGGAAGCAGGAGAGGAATAAAGGCACTGGACTTTAATTCAGCCAACGATTCCTAATTGGATTCTTCTTTGATGTCCACCAGAAAAACACCATGGGAACTGAGAGTGGCTTCTTCAGGGAGTCTTATCTTCAAGTCACTTAAACATTTCATGTACTTTGTAAAGTAGAATTCTAGTTACTAAGAGGAACTCAGTTAAAAATAAATCTCTTTTAAGTATGCCTTTCATTTTTGTCCCGAGTTTAACTACAGTTGTGTTTTTTGTTAAATTGATGCCTTCACAAACCAGTGGTGTGCGAGGGGATGTAATTCAATCAGGTTTGAAATGTATAATGGGGTTGTTCAACGATAAACACAGTACAATCGTTTTTATACTTTCAGTTGTTTCGTTTAGTAGCCCAGTTTTCTCACTGAGCAAACCATGAGTAAATAAAATATGAATATATATGTGATTTAAATGTTTTATGATAAACAGTACCGCAGCCAAAAATGTATGCTTCTGTGGATTTAACAGTAGAGGCGGGCAAACAAAAATGCAATAAGATTGAACATAACATAATAAATGCATTGCTAATAAAACGACTCTTCTATAGATAAAACCTCCTCTGCAGCTGTAGTTTAACTGTTTGGTAAACAGCATCTGTATATATATACAGCACCTGCAATCGAGTAAAAACTATATGTATCATGATTGTGAATTTGTATGCAGAGTGGTGACAAAGGAGCCAAAACAGAACTATTAATTTCCCTTCTGCTGTTATTTCTGCCACCAGTGCTGATAGGAGGGGCCCCTGCATGGCGAGACACGATGCTTCAGGGGTCAATAAATTGCTTTGCTCATTTCTTTCTGATCCTTGGCATTTAACTGAACTATATCAAAATGTCAGGTAATTTCTATGTCGGGAAGTCAAAAGAGTGCAAGATAGAGATATAATAAATAATGAATACTATATATTCATTCGTATAAGCAGAGGCTCTCTCTCTCTCAGTGAATTATTTGTTATTTAGTAATACTACATACAAAAAAAAAGTTCCCCAAGAGGAATATTTGTCATTGTGTTTATTGTATACAATCCAGTGAAATGTTTTGTATGGGAGGGAATGCCAGAGGCTTGTGACATTTCCTCCCTGGCATGGCACCTAACATCACTTTAGGGAGTGGTCGCTACATTCTTGAAATACTGTATGTAAGCTAAAATATTTGCTGGACAATAGAAAGGAAAAGGTACTTCTGCCGACCTAGACTTTTCTTATCCTGAGCTTATGTAATATGTCTATTTTATACTACCTTTTCTACTTTTAGTTACATTCTATTTCACACAACTAATGTTCAAGGTTAGCTTGTAGTATAAATGTGATCTCTGCTGTGAACAGGGTTCCCTTGTTCAGAAATAAGATTAATGCATTCTGTATTGCACAATAGAGTGTAATAGCAACTTTTTAGGAGATTAGATTAAAGTAATAAGGAATAAGTGCAGACTCTCTCTTGACATTGTTGTTGTTGTTGTTCTCTCTCTCTCTCTCTCTCTCTCTCTCTCTCTCTCTCTCTCTCTCTCAATGTTTATCTTTTTCAATATGCCGCTGAAGTAAAACGTTGTCATTTCGGAGCTTAAGCTGTGAGCAAATATACTCTAAAAAGGAGTGTAAGATAGGAAGTAAGCTCTATAAAGCGTGCGTACAGAGCAGGGACTTAAGAAGTTTTAAAGTAATACCTTGTCACATAGTTTGCACTTTTGTGTTAAATGTCTCCACACTATTCCTATTAACCGCATGATTCCAAAGTCTGTGATTCCATCCGGACATCTTGCTTCTTATTCTGCCCAGAGGTGTCTGTTAAACTTGGCTTTTTAATATTAGGAAATAATGGAAATGGCATTCATTGACCGATTTTCATTTTTGCAACTTTGACCATTCATTTTAGCCGAAGATAATGAAAAACTCAATTATTTTAATATGCATCAATAGTTTGCGAGCGGACATTCCAACGTCGGTTAAAAGAATACAACATTTCTAACTGCGAACAAACTGTAATCTGTTTTGCAGTTATCTGCCTGTTACATAAAACAAACCATGAGATGTGGAAATGAAAACAAATTGAATTGTAAAGAAATGAGTTGCTTCACATCATTTTACCTGTTTGATAGAATGATTAATTTGACTTTTCAAAAATCAATTTGCATGAATATAAATAAGTGCCAGTAACAAACACAGAGTAACACCTTAAAATCAAACTACCTTTTCTCACACCTCAGCACTCAGACATCCATGGCAGATTTATTTTTACAGAATAATAATAATTTAAATTCTTCCTTTAACAATACATAATTTTCCTGTTATCTGTTAACTCTTTTAAAGTTGTTGTTTCCTCTCCTGTGAAAAAAACATTATATATATGCATGACACACTAATACAAAAATGCCCTCTCTCATATATAATACGTTTTAAAAGGAGGCTAAAATGAACACTATTAGGCTGGATCTTGTGAGCTTGTACACATGTTATAATAAACCCTGTGGGATATGTTGTACCAATGACTCCCTGCATGCTGCATTTTGAGACAACAAACCAACAGACTGTTGTGCTTCACAGAGGACTTATCCCATGAATGACTCAGCTAAGAGGAAATATATTGTTTGAGTGGAGATATTGATTATTCATGTGGTTAAATGTCACACGGCAGAGTACTGATAGAGTCCGTCTGCAAGGCATCGGCCTGTGGAGGTTTGAAATTGTGCATGTTCTATATAAAGAACCACATTCAGTAGTTTGAATAAGATACCTGAACTGACAATAACAGAGTGAACATTGTATAAAATAGTGATACATACGATTGTGATTAGAAAACAAATTAATTCCAGCTTCTGTTGCGAAAGAGTTCATTTTGTTTGTCAGTAGTTTGAATAAGATACCTGAACTGACAATAACAGAGTGAACATTGTAAAAAATAGTGATACGTATGATTGTGAATAGAAAAAAACATTCATTCCAGCTTCTGTTGCGATAGAGTTCATTTTGTTTGTGTTTGTTTCTGACCAGTTTGCTGCTTGTTTGTTTGCACCCAGTATCAAGTAAACATTAAAAAACTGTGCAAAAGTTTCTTCCTTAGCACCACTGATAACCCCTTGTGCAATCAGCTGTAATTCAGGTTATATCCAGTATTGTGTGTGTGTGTTTGTGTGTGTGTGTGCGTGAGCGTGTGAGCTTGCCTGTCAGTGTGTGTGTGTGTGTGTGTATATATGTTCTCGTATTTGTGTGTGTGTGTGTGTGTGCCCATTTGTTTGCTCTAGTGTGATAACGTGGACCAACTGGGAGTAAATCTGGTGCTCAGTCACTGGGCCATGCCTGCAGCGTGCAGATTAAAGCTGAGCTATCTGTGTAGAGAGAGCCCGACGCTTCTCAATCACAAGACTTCATCTGTGGTCTGATGTTCGTGAGGAGGAGGAGGAGGAGGAGGAGGAGGATAAGGAGGAGGAGGAGAGGAAGGATGAGGAGGAGGTGGATGAGGAAGGATGAGGATGAGGTTGATGAGGATGAGGAGCTGGAGGGGGAGGGAGGAAGAAGAGAGGAGGAGGAGGGTGGGCAGGAGGTAGAGGCGAGAGGAGAAGGAGAAGAAGAGAAGAAGGATGAAAATAAGGAGAAAAAGAGGAGGAAAAGGACGATGAGAAGAAGGAGGAAGAGAAGAATGAGAATAAGGTGAGCGAGATAAGGAGAGGAAGGGGGAGGACGAGGAGAAGAAGAAGGAGAAGAAGTAAGAGCAGTAGGAGGAAAATGATGAGAAGGAAGATAAGGGTGAAGAAGAGAAGGGGCGGGCGGATGAGAAGGGAGGAGGAGGAGGTGAAGACGAAAGAGGTAGAGAGGAATGAGAAGGAGAAGAATGTGGAGGAGGAGACAAAGGGGGAAAAGGAGGCAAAGAATAAAGAGGATGAGAGGAATGAGAAGAACAATGTGTAGGAGGAGGAGGAGGAGAAGGGGGAAGAGGAGGCAAAGAATAAAGAGGATGAGAGGAATGAGAAGAACAATGTGTAGGAGGAGGAGGAGAAGGGGGAAGAGGAGGCAAAGAATAAAGAGGATGAGAGGGATAAGAAGAAGGAGGGAGAGTAGGAGGAGGAGAAGGGGAAGGAGGAGGGGGAGGAGGTGTATCAGTGGACAACTCAGTGAAATGTAGTTCTGTTAATCTACAGACAGGACACTATTTTGCCAACGTCAGAAATGATTAGAACAATGAGTATGACGAGAACACTGAGTAAAACAATTTAACAAGCATTTGCTAATTGTTGGAAATGATAATGAACGAGATGAAATGATCTGCCTTGCGCTATCAGCACCAGGCTTTTCATCATCCGACTGGAGCGATCAATCATTTAGATATCTATTGTTCCTAAAGTGGATGCTACCCAGCCAGTTAGCATGTAATGAGTTGACTATAGAATGAATTGTCATTTTTTAGATGCCTTATTACAAGTCATTAGTTAAAAGGATGCTTTTCTTAATGGTGCATGATTAGAAGATCTTTATTCACTCCTTTGTGAGACATGGTTTGATTTCGCTGTATAATTGTAGTAGACAGCTGCAGGATGGGGTTTTAAACTTTTCTCTCATGATTCGTGACGTGTAGGATGTATAGATTGTAGGGTACTATATATTTTGTCCTTTCCCATAGTTTGGAGTTTGCTTGTGCTTTGTGCTTCTATCACACCGACGCACCAGCAGTTCAACGTTGGATGTGCGAGTCTCTGCAATTCAAGCAACATTTTAAAACAAAATATTAAAGATTCAGATACTTCATTCATCACATGCTCACACATGGCGTGGCACCGTCCACAGACTATACAACATGCATATTAAGAGCCAGAAATAAATAGAGGGAAATATGTAAAAACATATTTGTGCCAGTATGGTGCGCACAAATGAGTGTCTCTCTGCCCTGAACGTCAGGTATAGCCCTGTAGGTGGGTGATATGCATCTCAGTAACTGTATACCATGTATTTTAAGTCTACACAAGCGGAGATCAGTAAAGATTGTGAGGACGCAAAGGTAGGCGGGTTTCCCCCCGGCAGCAGCCCTCTGCCACAGGGGCGCTGACCCGGTCTCACACCCGCACATCCTTTCGCATGCCAGCAGAAAGCGCCCGGTAGAACTGACAACACAGGAAATAAAACAATAAGAAGAGTGTTTCGGATCTCAGCATCCCTCCCTCCCCGATGGGGTAATTGGAGCTCCAGCGTGGAAGTCAAGCGAGAGGGAAAGTGGTAGGGGAGGTTCAGTCTCCAGGATAGTTTTATCTTTGGTGAGATGAGATGGTTTGTTGTGTTTTTTATTTTTACAAAAGACCACGCATGGGAATGGGCTTGTGTCTCTGGTTCGTAATTCGCAGCACATTATGCCTGGGATCATGTTCAAAAACGGGCTCGCTATATTAGATGCGTTGTCTCTTTTTCGTGAATATTTGATGCACAGTGAGTCACAGTTGAAAATATCTGACCTCAGCAGTGAAAACACTCACAGTGAGTTGGATCATGTCCCTGTGGAGCTGGGACAGCAAAGACACACGATGACTGATACGTGGGCAGGCAGACAGACAGACAGACAGCCAGAAGTTTGATAGATGAATAGAGCGATGGATGAATAATTAAATAGGTAGATAGAAGTGCAATCAGTTAGTATTATCTCCCACACAAAATAAAACGAGGTATTTATTTTGTAAGCCGAAAGCCCGTTTCCCTGAATATTGCGTATCTATGGTAATTAGGCAGAGCTCAATAAATCATAAACTAATAATAGAGGCTTCTGTGGTTTCCACAAGAACGCAATTTCCAAAATGCGTTTTCTATTATCCTATGAATTTCCTATGACTTTTATCATAGGAATGAACTCTTGGTGCTGTATGTAATATATGGTAAGATATTCAAGACAGTAGATGGATGGGAAATATTCTTTCCTAAAGCTATGTCACGTCCTTTTTGTCATTTGCCAATTCCTCCCTATGTGTCATTTTCCTACCTTTTATATGACATTGGCAAGATTTTATTTCGGTGCAATCTGATGGGCAAACATCATTTCAACACTAACAGTTGGCTTCTATTCATCTACATTTAAACACCCATTCCTCAGGGGGAGCGTTTTAGAGTGTCATATTGGCTGTTTTAGTCCTCAGACCCAGGAAAGAGCTCCATTAAATTCCCCGCTCTGAGGTTTAGCATTTATAATGAAAACATTCATAACACATTTCCTGGTTTCAGTGTTGACAGCTCCTGAAAGCCACCCATTAAAAGCCATTTCTTCTTAGACAGACAATAAGCCATTTTGCCGTGACCTGCATACTGAGAGGATTACGGTCAGACTTTTTACGCCTTTTTTTTCTTTCTTCCAATAATGTACATTTCTGTTCCTTCACATTTCTGTTGTATTGAGAATACAATAAAAATCTTTCAAACGCTTGTCTGACCAGGGAAAGAGGATCGAACAGCGGGGCCAATCTGTCCGTGAATTGACACATTAATGGGGTTCCTGCGTTTGAACTTGCTTTCACAGCCATCAAAATGGGTCTATGCCTAAGCTAGATGCGGTGCAGCAAGTGTAACCATTGGCATAGGAGAAGTTAATTCGTCCTAGCACATTAGTCAGCCTGCATTAGCATAGATAAAGTTCTCTTCATACGAGAAGGTGCATTAAAACATCAGCTCACTGCTAGCTTTTAGTCTCTAAATTATATATTGGCTACAGTACGCCTTTATATTACATTTTGAGTATCTATACATTTATATATATATATATAATATTTTGTATTCTCTTATATACGGCGCTGCTCTCTCTGTCACACACACACACACCGCACACACACACTTAGCAGTTTTGCTATGCTGAAACACCTCAATTCGTTTGTTAGCTTATCTTACTCACACATACACGCATGCACACATGTCTCAATATTTTCCCCTATTTATCAGTTGTGCTGCTGAACCTGGCCTTTTCTTTTCTGAACTGCGTGTGCCACATTTGAAAGTGCATGCCGATACACCTATAAGCGCATAACCACGCTGCATTCAACGATGCTACACCGTAAGAGATGATTCTGTTTCTTGCAGTACATTACAGTTGTGTTATTGGTTGCACTGGAGCCAATAATGCTATATTCATGCACACATAAGCATGCAGTGTTGACAGGTATTATCATAAACGTCAGGCACAGCCTTACTCAGTGAGAGTCAGATATGTTGTTTGTTTAATGGCGTTATATGTGGAATGATCACCGAGACGTGCCAATGATAAAGATCTGGTGAGAGGATCGTACAAAATCAAAACAGTATAACTTTTAGATGTCCTTATTTCATCACCATGAATTATGCATGCACAACTGTTTCTATTAGGAATGCGGACTGACTTTTCAATGACAGATAAATGTGTGGAAATATTTCTAGAAGCCACCGACTGTAATATTAACACTTTATCTTGTTTTATTTGTAAGCAAGTCTTCCCTCGCGATAATACATTCATAGCTTTGGAAAACATGCTTGATATATTGATATGGCTTTTTAAATACAATAATATATACCACGTAATAAATAAAACATCCAATTTGTTTGGAGGAAAAGGCAGTCGTGAATTCCAATTTCGGTTATCTTACATTTGCCTTTTACTGCCTTTTCTCCTTGTGAGAAAGCCAAGTGTGTTATTTTGTCGTCACAGGCCTTCATTGTCTGTAGCCATTTAAAGCTTAGCAAAGAAAGCCAATTCCAACAGTGAAAATGGGCCTGAAGAGCAATAGATGGCTGATGATACACCGCCTCTAAATTGTTCAATTCCATTCCCTGTGACACTTGAATTCAACGTCGGGCAAGGAAAGCCTGGATGAGGTAAAAACAATGTCACACCTTCTGATTTTTCCAAAATCTCATAAGGTAGGCCTACTACACGATTTACTGCAAAACACGACGAGGATCTAGGGGACAATCACACATTCCATTCCTGATTGCACTCAGAGACGGAGATTTGCTTTGCAGGAGTCTTCTGCAGACTGACCACAGGAATGCACGCCGAGGTTGCGGTATCCCTTGCACGCCTTGCTTCTGGGCCTGGCTTGGCAATGCGATCACAGACTAATAGAACATTACGACAATTAAGATGGAATCAATTCTCATTAATAATAGCCTTAGGTTCCATTAGAGTGATCGTAGGATAGTACTAAAGCAATGACTGCACTCCAAATACAGATCGGTGGAAGTGTGTGTGTGTGTGTGTGTGTGTGTGTGTGTGTGTGTGTGTGTGTGTGCGTTCGTCCTTGTGTGTGCGTGTGTGTGTGTGTGTCTGTGCGCACGCGCAGTGGGTCCAACATTTTGAGAGTATGGATTTGGAGTTGGAATGGAATTGAGTGCAAGCTGTTCTTGGGGTGATTCAGGGGTTTCTCATCCGTGGAATGAGGTGCAACATCAGCACTAAGCCACAGCACTGTACACTTCACAGATGATTTAACCGTCCGCTCTTAGGACCAGCCACGGGTTAGCGGATACTGACACAAAGCCCTGGCTTTATCGCTCTCTCTCTCTCTTTCCCTCCCTCTTCCTTTTCCCATCTCTCTTCCCCTTCTCTCTCATGGGGAAACTTTAGGAGTTGCGTTAGCACAATGTGCTTATATAATTTGCACTACACGTTGTTTCTTTTTCCACTTCCTCCACCGTGGACAATCGTCGATGTGTTTTGATTTAAGGTTCCATTTGCGTATCGCTCCCGGGATTAGCGTGAAGAAGCCATGAAGCCAATAAGAGTGGAGCTTCTGCAAGGGATTTGTTCGTGTGTCTCGCCGTCGTTATCCGAAAGGGAAGCGTTAGTAGCTGCTGTATCACAGGCTTATGAGAGGTTAAGGAGCCAAGGCCAACCATGCGTTTCTTTCATCATATCAAAAACGTGGTATATTAAATTTTTTACCAGGAGTCAGTATCATAATGATCTTCTGTATACATATTTTTCTTCCTTTAGTTTATAACTGCCATAAGAGAGGCATTTGCATGTGCTGCATGTGGGCCTGAGCAGAATATTATTTGAAATGTTTGGCTGGATTGTAAAGAATAATGCAATGCGTCATGTTCTCTGATTTAAAAAAAGGCCATTGTGTTGTAAAGTTGTGAAGTTTGAAAACAACACTTTCTGAAAGAGGGGGAGAGAGTTAGAGGGATAGAGCGAGAGAGAAAGAGAGAGAGAGAGAGAGAGAGAGAGAGAGAGAGAGAGTTCAGTGGTTATGCAGAGGTTTCGCTCCATTGGAATGCATTTTATCTCCATTCCTCTGTTATGTTCCAACTGTTATTGAAATGTTGCAGACATGAAATAACCGGGTCATGTAGTTATTTTTACATATGAGATTCTGGGGGTTCATTTGAATAACATGAACACTGTTGGTAATAACCCAAAATGACCTTGAATACCACCTGACCTGGAAAGTGTTTTTCCAAATAAATTCAGACATGAAAACCTATTCAGAACCGAGCATGTGAATTAAGATAGAGCCACAAGACCAGCAGTGGGAGAAACATGACTTAACTTGGTAGTGTTCTGAGATTAAACAGCGAATTGTTATTCCGCTAATTCTCTCCCTGAGGATACTTTTTAAATTTGAAACATCCATGTGTTCACTGTGTCTACACTTGTAAGACCCAGGAATACTAGGATAACTATTGTCTCGTAGTGTCTGGGAGTCTATCCAGGGCTATTAGATCTTTGGTCAATCTCTGGCTACAACTAGAGTGTGTCATTCTGTGGACGTTTCCCCCTGCAGGGGTCACTCAAGCCAATCCTTCTATTTTACGAGTTGGGAAACAAACAAATGCTGATGAGGTCATAGAATGAATGAATCATCTCTTGGTAAACAAATGCTAAAATTGCTAATGCTCTATGGTAAACAAAGCAACAATTATGTATTGACTTACACACATAGCTCTAAAGGCATAACCCATATCCTCAAACGTAAATCTGCACTATGTAACTTTTCTATATATCTATATAACTATAACTGTAGCTTCAACACAAGAGGCTGCTAACTTACATAGGGCAGGTTTAGCTTTACTTATTGAGTCAGAATGCCAGTTGGCAATCA
>OOFG01107536.1:0-12304 GCA_900323295.1 Molva molva
AGTGCCTTGTGGGACAAAAAGTTACAATCTCCATGAAAGACAAATTCTGATGATGTTGGTCATGGTGTTTTAGTTTGTGTTTCAGTATTCTAACCGTGATAATGCATAGCATGACACATTTTTACATGTTTATTCCAATTCAATTCAGGAAATTCAAAAAGACGTTTTATCATTTTTCCACAGGCAAATGCAATGTTCAACTACAAAACAATATACTTCCAAAAACAATTCGGTTTTGTCTGATATAAAGAACAGACACATGTACGTCCAAAACACACAAAATTATATTGTTGATCATCGTATATTGACGAAGCGGTTATATCCACTGCAAAAAAAGGAATAAAAGTACGATAATATTTTTGAGAATGCCAAGAAGGAATCACTGCTCGATGTCGTTCGTGTTTTCACTTTGCGTCCAATGTCAGCGCTATTTCCAGTAGGGACAGTCATACAGTCCAGTTCAGTCTCCAAAATCAGGTGGCCTTCCCCACCCTATGCGTACATGCTCCAGTAGATGACGTTGAACAGCAGGTAGGCCATGGGGAATATGACCCGGGAGTAGGAGTCGATCATGTAGCTGTTGCTCATGACGTACTGGAGGTTTTTCAGGACCGGGTTTTTGCGGCGCAGTCTGGTGCCCTCTGCTGCGCCGGAGTCTGCGGTGGAGTTCCGAGAGTGGGCGGTCCTCTCCGTGTTGGTCGTGCTGGCCGCCTCACCGAACGACGCCAGGTCGATGTCGTTGTCGTGGAAACAGCCGTCGAAGGCCATGGCCTGCGTAGCGGAATTGAAGGAGGGGGGGACCTGCTTGGGGACAGAACGATGGAAACAAAAAACAAAACAGAGGTTTTAGAGTTCAGTTGGGCAACAACAAATGTTTTGTGGTTTTTAGGTGCATAATAAAGTATCAAAATTGGATAGATATGAGATACCTTTAAGAAGATACTAAATGTCTCTCATGGTACCTCAATGAACAGCATCAGTTCAGCATTATGGATGCTTTGATGAAAGCAGTATTGTTACAGCATAAGGTTTGAAGCTTGAACCCTTTGCTGTTCTTTAATCAAGATATATTTTGATGCAGTCCCACTTTATGACCTACACCCTAAATGTACATCCTCACCCCTTTGTGGTTCTTCTTTGGTTTATATCCATCAATCATGTTGTTCTGTACTTGTTTTGCTCTCAGAAGCCTGTGTATCTTCCCAAGGGCATGTTTTCATGAAACATATACTCAATGCATATTGAGGGGAAACTAAACATTGCTGTACTCTACTGCCCACCAGAGGGCCTCTCAGGGAATTCCTGGAGGAAGAAGACGTCCTCCTATCGAACATCACCGAAGATGGCCACAGACACTCTTCTCTCTGCTTCATCCAATTCTCTGGACTCTCTCTGTGGCATACGCTCCTTCTTTTCCCCACCCACCTGCTGACACCACCGGTCTTATATCCACCTCTTCTTCTACTCACTTCCTTTTCACCACTCTCTCCTAATGAGGAACCATCCCTGGTCACTTCCCACGACCACCCGTCCTCTAGACCCTATCCCCTCTCCCCTTCCTTAGTCTATTGCTCCTGACCTCCTTCCTTTCCTCACCCATCTCATCTCACCTCTTTGACAACTGGTTGTTTTCCGAACACTCTTAAAGTGAACCCTCTTTTAAATAAACCCACACTCAACCCATCTGATGTAAAGAATTACAGACCTGTCTCTCTTCTATTTATTTCCAAAACACTTGAGTGGGCAGTCTTTACCCAACTCTCTCCATATCTCCAACAATCAAAAACAAACAACCTTTTCAACCCTCACCAGTCTACATTCAAGGCAGGCCACTCAACGGAGACTGCCCTCCTTGCCGTAACAGAAAAACTCCACATGATGAGAACAGCCTCCATCTCCTCCAGCATTTGACAGAAAGGGACCTGGGTGTGAGACTGGATGAGCAGCTGTCCTTCGCAGCCAACATCGCTGCAAAAACACGCTCCTGCAGATTCATGCTCCACAACATCAGGGGGATACGTCTGTTCCTAAGCCAGAAGGCCACGTAGGTTTTGAGCCAGGCACTTGTAATCTCTCGTCTAGACTACTGCAACTCCCTTCTGGCTGGTCTGCCTGCATGTGCCATTCGACCTCTGCAGCTCATCCAGGATGCAGCAGCCCGGCTGGTCTTCACCCCCTCCAAGTTCACCCACACTACACTGCACCCCCGCACCCTGCACTGGCTACGGGTGGCTGCTCCAATGCGATGTAAGTCACTGGTACTTCCCTACCGTGCTGCAAATGGCCCAGGCCCATCCTACATCCAGGACATGGTCGGACCGTACACCCCAGCCCATCCAAGCTCTGCGACTGCAGCTTGGGCCCCAGCTGCCGCTCAACAACGTCTTGGTTGTTTGCTGTCCTGGCCCCACAATGGTGGAACGAGCGCCCCACTGACATCAAGACAGCAGAAACCCTACCAGCTTCCGTCGCAGACTGAAATCTCATCTGTTCAGACTACATCTTGGCCAATTAAAAGAATGTCTCTACCCCAGTTTCTTAAATGAGGCACTTGAAGCAGTTTGCTTATTTGATGAAATAAGCAATGATTCTTGGTTGAATGCACTTATTGTAAGTCGTTTTGGATATAAGCGACAGCTTAATGAATGTAATGTAATGTAATGTAATGTAATGTAATGTAATGTAATGTAATATACTAAACGTTTTCCTCAACAACCGTGACCAACACGTAGGTTTGACGACAGAGTGTATAACACACCTTGGCACGCCTGAGTTTCTTCATCTCCTCCATGGTGGTGAAGTAGTTAACGGCAGCGTACTCGATGACGGACAGGAAGACGAAGAGGAAGCTGGACCACAGGTAGATGTCCACAGCCTTGACGTAGGACACCTGGGGCATAGACGCCGACACACCTGTGATGATGGTGGACATCGTCAACACTGTAGTGATGCCTGCGAGAGGAAGAAATAAAAAGGGGTCATTACTTAACAATCCTATGAATTATTTAAAGATTATTATCAAAATGAGATATTGTGCTTCTTGTCACATGCACACATCTTGCAACAAGGATCCATAGGTAGCAAGAAGAAAAACACAAATTTTCATCATATGCTTTGATTGTTTTAACTTGTAAGATCAAAGCTACTCAAATTTTTTATGTATGCTTTGATTGTTGAATTAAATGACTTAAAGGTACAATAAGTAACAAATGTACTGTACTAAATCCTAAAATGACCATGATATCTCATCAGAGATTAAGGAAACATTTAAAGTCGAAATACTGTCTTCTCCGACAACAATGCTACTGCCAGTATGTTGGAAGCAAGCAGACAAACTGGATCAACTGAGATTAAACTAGATTCTACCCGACCTAAAAAGCCTCCTTTACAACTTAAAACATAGCTTGTGGTAAATCTTGGAGACACGTGGAGACATCTAAGCGCCCAGAAGGATTTTAAGAGAGAGCCACATGAGCTGGTTTATAATTTGCAAACAATAAATACATTGCAAAGGTACACGTTAGCTGATCAGCGCACAGTGTACAACTCGCCGTCGCTTGTCATATAATAAATATAATAAATATAATAAATATAATAAATATAATAAATATGAAATATAATAATGTTGCGCTCGGCTCGTCTTGCGCTCATTTTCTTTCAGTGTCCTCAACCTGGCAACCCGCGTGAGCTTCGAGTCTGGGCAGGAGGGGGCGGGCGGAAACTACTGTCTCCAATATTGTGAATTTTGGACTGCAGTTCCCATTTTTAGATGCTCGGGTTCAATGTTACATAGAGCACCTTTAACGTAAAATGTAAATACTGATTAAAGGGTTTAATAGAACGTCCATAACGACGCAGTGGGTGCTCGTAGAAGGGGGGTATTTTGCTGTACTGGACCAAGGGAGACGCGGGCGGGAACGGCACGGCGGTCGATCCAGAAGGACACCCAGGACAGCATGACCATCAGCATGGTGGGGAAGTACGTCTGCAGCATGAAGAAGAAGATGTGTCTCCTCAGGATGAAGTTAATGTACAGCCGGTTGTACCAGCCTGAGCGAGAGAGAGACATAGAGACAGAGAGAGAGAGAGAGAGAGAGAGAGAGAGAGAGAGAGAGAGAAAGAAAGGGCGACACACATACATGAACACATGAAGACAGACACACATTAATATAAACACACAGAAATGCACACATAAACGTACACACACGAAACACACATATATATAGTTAATTCCAACCCCAAATGTACAATAACCAACGAGTTAATCCTAAAACAGAATCCCATAATCAGGGAAAGGTAATCATACAGCCCAAATGTGGGACGACATTTCTTCGGTATATTACAACCAAGTGTTTTGAGACGTTGCTAAACTGTGGGTGGACGACTGCATGTCTACCCGTCAGAGACGGTCCCCAACCAACAAGCGTAGCTCGGCCTACGCAGCTGCGCGGACGTTTACACACCAGTGCTGCTGTAGAAGGCTAGGCCGTAGGAGGGGTGGAACGCCTCAATGAAGAAATGGGAGAGCACAATCTCATCGGTCCTCAGCGAGTCGTTCCCGTTCTTCCAGTACAGCATGAGGTCATTCTCATTATAGGCATCTTCAATAAAGGAGAGGAGAGGAGAGGAGGGGAGAGGGGAGGGGAGAGGAGATGTTTAGAGGAGAGGTGAAGAGGAGAGGGGACAGGAGAGGAGAGAGATGAGGAGGAGAATAAAGAGGAGAGGAGAGGAGGAGAGAGGAGAAGAGTAGAGAAGAGGAGAGAGGAGAGGAGGAGAGAGGAGAAGAGTAGAGAAGAGGAGAGAGGAAAAGAAGAGACGAGAGGAGAGGAGAACAGAAGAGATTATAATAATAATATATTCAATACAAACAGAGCTCTATGAAGTACAGGAGAAAGACCACTCATGTAACTCTCCACCTACCTACCCAATAACATCCTGTAAAACTCCCCTTTTCAACCTGTCTCACACCCTCCACCCCCGCGACTCCACCCTGAACCATCTATTAGCTCAGGGAGTAGACGCCGAGGAGACCGCAAGCTGTTCTGCCAGAGTGGCACGCCAAACTACAAATTAGTTCTTCATCCCCCGATATCCTGTTACGACATTCTCCTCATCAACAAACAAACGTAGCTGCTGACTGCGTGCTCGGGAAATCTTAAAATCTTTCTTAAGAATGAAATACAAATCTTATGTCTAAGGCCTTTATAAACCAGATGCATATTATCCTGTCCCGCTGTTTTCTTCTGACCAAGAAACTAGGCCAAAGCTATTTTATAAGTCTGACGTGCATATAGCGTAGCTTTACAATCTCTTTGTCTGTCGGATAAAAAGCCATTATACAATTTACTGACTGTGGAGCAAAACAGAGTGGAAACATTTCATTAATCCGCTGTAAAGCCTGAATCTTAAATAAAGATGTTTTAATGGTCGGCACTGATCTCCGTTGGATTAGTCTTTACATGCCATCCAAGCACACAGCACTATGCTTGCTGGTTTCCAATTGACTTAATGTGTGTAGAAGCTGTACATCTGCTGGTGAAATACATTATAGAACCATACAGAGATTAAGCTGAGTCAGAGGGTCAATCTGAGTCAATCTGTTTAAAACATCAGGAACATCTCGTAGTGTCGTAGTATGTGTGTGTGTGTGTAACGATCCTGCCCAACCCCAATTACTTCCTATTTTTTCCTGTTACTGTCGTTAGTGTAAATTTGTCACCTGTGATAATTAGTAATTATTTTCCCCTGTGTTCCATGCATTGAGGTTCCTTAGTTCCTGCCCCAGTTTGTCGGTTCCTTGACTGTTTCTGTCTGCCTAATTTCATTAAGTAAAGCGTCCTTTCGCACCTGCCCTGTGTCTGAGCTCTGTATTTGGGCTCACCTCCCTGAGCAAGCTGTGACAGAAAGAACCGACCAACAAAATTAACCCAGCAGAGATTTCCCATTCAGCACGTTCCTGGCAGCAATCTTTGAGCGCCAGGAACGCCTCATTTGCTGTATCCAGGATTGCAGCACTCTCAGCTGCCCAGCCTCACTCCACAGCTGCCCAGCCTCACTCCACAGCTGCCCAGCCTCACTCCACAGCTACCCAGCCTCACTCTCAGCTGCCCAGCCTCACTCCACAGCTACCCAGCCTCACTCCACAGCTACCCAGCCTCACTCCACAGCTGCCCAGCCTCACTCCACAGCTGCCCAGCCACGCTCCACATCCTGGCCTGCCTAGCCTTGTTCCTGACCTTCCTAGCCCTGTTGCTGGCCTGCCTAGCCTTGTTCCTGACCTTCCTATACCTGTTGCTGGCCTGCCTAGCTATGTGGCATTGGAGGATATACTCTGGTCAACACTATAGTCAGTGGTTTTCAAGCTGTTGGTCGGCACCCATTAGTGGGAAGCAGGATGGCCACAAGTTTTAGAACAACTGGTATAGTCTATTCTACACTACACTATACTGTATTAAGCTACACTGTTTGTATACTCACAGCTCTCCAGCTCCAGGGTGCAGTTCTGAGTGTCCAGGGGGAAGCTGCTGAAGTCCATGGAGCAGAGAGCCGTCACCGTGATCCTGAAACAACAGCTCAGTTTAAACAGGAAACCAGCCAGTGGTCAGAGAAGGTCTTTATAACAAATGGATTACATTATTAGGATTTCAAGTTTATGTGTATAGCATTTAATAATATTTACATTCTCAAAGATGCTTAGCAAGTTTATTTGTATAAGATTTGATTACAAGTACATTCTCAAAGAGGTTTTATCAAGTATATTTGTATAGCATTTAATAACAATTTCATTCTCAAAGATGCTTAAAGTGACACAGAAGTCATCTTAACAGTCTTACACTCATTCTGTAGGCCTCTCCGCAGCCAGTATATAAGAACCAGCTTATGTCTAAGGCCTACCTGAAGGCAACCCAGAGCAAGATGTCCTCCTGAGCCCTACCTGCTCCTGGATGAAGAGCTTTAACCCTTACCGGTCATTCACTCATTCTCCTCATTTGAATACCCGTCTTCTCTCCCCTGTGCCCCGTACCGGACGCTGAAGAGGATGTTCCCATCGGGGAACACTCGCAGCATGATGTTCTCCATGGTGGTGTCGTGGATGAAGGAGCGCTTGGAGTGGACAAAGAACACGTCGGGGACCCAGATCTTCTTGACCAGCCGCGCGTCGAAGGTCCGACTCTTGTTGCTGCCGGAGGGGAAGGCCAGGCGGTCGTCCTGCCAGTAGTGTCTCAGGTACAGGGTCATGGTGAAGTCCTGCAGGGAGACACACACACACACACACACACACACACACACACACACACACGGTGCTCAGGGCTCACTCTCAACACACAGTCTGTCACATGCACTCTGTATCTGGCCTAGATTTTGTATTAGGATAGCTAGACAGATGATGGATAGATAGGTACTTCAGGTATTCATCCTTGAGGCGAAATAAAGGCGTAACAGCAGCTCGCATCAAAAAACACAATGGCAGTTATTAAGTAAGTGACAATATAATAAGCATCAAAAATGTTAATACAAAAGCTGACCTAAAATGTAAACCAAAAGCCACGAGAGTGCAAAATACATTCTAAAGTGTTTAATGTGCAGTTTAATACAAACAATGTGCAGTAAGGACAGCCATATGCTAGCATGATTTACTGTATGTCTATGTTCTAGTGTCGTGTGTTTGTGTATCTGTCCAGGTTGTGTATCACCGTATAGGTCAGAGTTGTACATGCAAGTCGCTTGGGATGAAAGTGTCTGCTAAACTAGAACGCCAATTACGCCAATAATGACATGAATGAAGTACTTGACTGGACTCCAGCCCCACAAGTAGTAAATAGTGGTGTTATGTGTTTGTTTCGGTCAGTGTTGTGTGTCTGCCTATATAATGTATATCAGTGTTCTGTATTTGTGTGTACGTCAGTGTTGTTTATCTCAGTGTTGAGTATTTGTGCGTATGTCAGTGTATATGTTATGTGTCCAGAAGACCGTACCATGTTGACTTCAGAGATGCTGTCGATGCTTTCCACCTGAACATCGATGCCTACAGGGATGGCTGAGCCTGAGGGAGCAGAGGAGGTTAAAGATACACTTCATACTTGGTTTTCTTCTGCAGTACATGAGGGTTGAATATGGACTCTGTTTTCCACGGCATTAAGTGTATAAGGCCACCCATCCGATTATTATAATGTAATGATAAACAGTATTTCTACTAGAATATTGTGTTGTAGATGATTGTTGTGTAACTTTTAGACATAGCGAGAGTCCTGCTGATAGGTTGACCTATATTAGCTGGTTGACCTATATTAGCTGCTAGCCATGATCATTTGTAAAATTGTTGGCCTATGAAAAGTTCTTAATCATTTAACCAAACCAGACAAACCAAAACAGTGTTTGGAAATCCAGCATCATAAAATGTGTTTTGACAATCTTCTCAACCTTATCGCCAGAAAAGCAAAGAACACAAACTCTGAAATTGACATTTATTAATTTACCCTGTTAACATGATGACAGTTTTTTTGAATATCCTTTAATATTCTTCTCTTCTCTCTGTTTTGGGATTTGAGTTCAAGGACCAGATTACTGTTAAAAAACAAGTGGGTAATACAGAGCTAGCCGCTGTTTACTGGCTCTGCAGACAATCTGGGTCAGCGAGGTTTTGATTTGGTCGGAGGGACGGTACTGTAACCAATATTTAGCCTCCTGGGGACCAAGACAAAAAACCAAGGATGGTGTTTATAATAAGAAGAATTATGTTAATAAATAGGGATTAATAAGTAAGAAGAAATTTAATCAAATAAAACTACTCTATATTGATAAAAAATAACTAAAACAATGAATACATCATTTTAATAGTTATTTCATATTTAATTATTTTAATAGGTGGTAGTAGTAGTAGGTCGTAATTTCGTCAACATCATCATCAGATTACGAAGACTAAATAAACGAAGAAGACAAAGAAGAAGAAAATTTGCTTCATGTGAACGATATGGATAGTCCCAGTCATGTGAACGATATGGATAGTCCCAGTCATGTGAACGATATGGATAGTCCCAGTCATGTGAACGATATGGATAGTCCCAGTCATGTGAACGATATGGATAGTCCCAGTCATGTGAACGATATGGATAGTCCCAGTCATGTGAACGATATGGATAGTCCTAGTCATGTGAACGATATGGATAGTCCTAGTCATGTGAACGATGTGGATAGTCCTAGTCATGTGAACGATGTGGATAGTCCTAGTCATGTGAACGATATGGATAGTCCTAGTCATGTGAACGATATGGATAGTCCTAGTCATGTGAACGATGTGGATAGTCCCAGTCATGTGAACGATGTGGATAGTCCCAGTCATGTGAACGATATGGATAGTCCCAGTCATGTGAACGATATGGATAGTCCTAGTCATGTGAACGATATGGATAGTCCTAGTCATGTGAACGATGTGGATAGTCCCAGTCATGTGAACGATGTGGATAGTCCCAGTCATGTGAACGATGTGGATAGTCCCAGTCATGTGAACGATGTGGATAGTCCCAGTCATGTGAACGATGTGGATAGTCCCAGTCATGTGAACGATGTGGATAGTCCCAGTCATGTGAACGATGTGGATAGTCCTAGTCCATCTCCTAGCTGTCCTCACCACCGAAGCCGGGCCGCATGGCGAAGTCGTGGTCCTCGATACGAAGCAGCTGCTCTGACTTAATGAGCAAAGACTTGGTGCTGTCCTGCTTCTTCATGTGGAAGTCCACCCGCCTGGGAACACACGGAACAACGTCAGAACCACACGGAACCACACGGAAACACATATAGCCACATTAGAAACCCAGAACCACACAGAACCACGTCAAAACCACACGGAAACACGCCCACAGAGACCCAAACCAAACCAGAAACCAAAGAAGAAACCCACAGAACCACACAGAGTCAGATCAGAACCACACAGAACCAGATCAGAACCACACAGACCCAGATCAGAACCACACAGAACCAGATCAGAACCACACAGACCCAGATCAGAACCACACAGAACCAGATCAGAACCACACAGAACCAGATCAGAACCACACAGAACCAGATCAGAACCACACAGAACCAGATCAGAACCACACAGAATCAGATCAGAACCACACAGAACCAGATCAGAACCACACAGAACCACGTACAGTCACATTAGAAACCCAGAACCACACAGAACCAAATCTGAACTTGAAATTGAAAACCAGACAGAATGACAAACATCAGATCTCTCTCCCTCCCAAGTAAATCAAAGGGCTTTATGGCTTGGAATAAAATACATTGCAAGATTTAAGAGATGTCCAGTGAATTAGTATTCGACTATTGTAAACATTGTAATGTTCTCTCTCTCTCTCTCTCTCTCTCTCCCTCTCTCTCTCTCTAAACTACTTTTAGAGTCAGTGACATCTGGCGTGGTGAATGAGTGCTGATCGATGTATTAACAGTGAGATTAATTTCAAAGTTTAACACAAGCAAGAGCTGTCTCTTTAATCGCCCTGCCATAGTTCTCATGAGCACAACCACGGCTTGGAGAGGAACAGGTTGATACTGATGTTTGTTGTTGTTGTTGACATGAATAGACACCTACTGTTTAAACGTTAAGGTTTGTTGCTTTACATGTAGTATCCCTGCATTGCTTTTCATTGAACAAATAGTTCCCGTACTCAATACTTGGTACATACTTGGATGTATGTAAACTAACTCGCTAACTGTGTCAGTATGTTGTTACATGTATCTATGTATCTATTTGTCTGTCTGTCTATCTACCAACCCTGTGTGCTGATTCTTATAGCTTCTCTGTTCAGTTGTTTATTCGAATCTTTGACGATGCAGAACATGAACTGTTGTCGACGATAAAGCTTAAGACATGATTACACCATGAATCAGCATCTGACCAATCAAGGCCTTAAAAAATGTCGGCCACGTGGTGATGTGCAACATATTTAGCCGACCCTCCCCTGGTTGATCCTCGGTACTTAATAATTACACAACCTGCTTTTACCTTAATCAAACACACCCTGATGACGGCACAGGCCAACACACCCAGGCATCCACCACTTAGTACAAAACTGAAGCAGCACTCATTACATTACAAACAAACAGAAATTAAACCTTTAACATTGACATTTAAATGTTCTAGACAACTGACTGTTAATACCACTCCCCCAACCAAACTAAACCGGTTCCAACTGAAGCTTCTCATCAGCGTCAGAACTCTCAATTATGCTCATACCACAAGTCATAATGGGATTAGTTAGTTGTAGTTGAGGTGCATAAATCAAACATTTCACATATACACAGGACAATCTACAACCAAAGCACAAAATAATAACCAACAAAAAAAACAAAGATTTCAAAAAATGTATACAAAATCTAAATAAGGTGCAGCAAAAATGTGGGTGTTAGTGATAGTGAGTAAAAGTGCTAGTGAGTGGTAGTGAAAGTGAGAAGTAGTGGTAGTGAGTGGTGATAGTGAGTGGTAATGATAGTGAGTGGTAGTGATAGCGTTTGGTAGTGATGGTGGGTGGTAGTGAGTGGTAGTGATAGTGAGTGGTAGTGAGTGGTAGTGACAGTGAGTGGTGATAGTGAGTGGTAGTGATGGTGGGTGGTAGTGAGTGGTAGTGATAGTGAGTGGTAGTGATAGCGAGTAGTAGTGATAGTGTGTGGCTGTTAGATGTCTCACCCTCCATGTTTATTGCGTGTCTCCTCTCCCAGGTACACCTCCTTGTGCCTCCTCTTGTTGGGGACATGGCCCCCGGTGAGGCGCGCCAGGGGCCACAGCCCGGCCAGACACAGCAGTCTGAGGGCCCACGGGGTCGCTCTCATCGTGAATCACCTCCTATTGCGTCTGCTCCTCACCGAGCAATCCTCCTCCACCACCAGGGAGCATCAACGGCGATGGAGACCCAGGGATGTCCTCTCTTTCCCGGACCTCATACCCTCTGCCAGTAGGCACCAGCACCATGTTACATTTACATCACGTGATAAGTCATTCAGCAGCAGACGCTTCCACCCGCAGTCACTAACAAGTGTTGCTGAAATATCAAATCAAAGCAAGCGCTCCAAAATGGGAGTCATCACAGAAAAAGGTTAAAGTGCAAAAAACTTGAACTGGACGGTGACCAGAGGAGCCGTACGAATCACAAATATAAGGTGAGCACTTCTACGTTCCTCTCTCCTTATGGAACATGGTGGTAAGACATCGGGGCCGAGGTGTTCAACGTTTACGTTCAGATCCAACGCCAGTGTATTCCCTCCTGGGTTTAGACCACTCATGTCTCTCTCTCTCTACCACCACACA
>OOFG01107539.1:0-10031 GCA_900323295.1 Molva molva
CCGTAACTTTAAACAAAAGTGACCGTTGCTATGGAAAAGGTGTGAAGAGCACCTTATCAGTCGGTGACCAGATCACCTGATGATGAGGTCCGTTGGGCGTGTCTCACCGTGTGTTGCGTCCCACCAGGAGGGCCGGGTGAACGGCAGCAGCTGGAGGACAGACGTGCTGGTGGAGTACGAGGGGGAGGGTCACAACGTCTCAGACCCCTCCTGCCCCCTGCTTGGACCGGGGGTCTCGGTACGGAAACCACAACCGATGCATGGATGGGTGGATGGATGGAGGAAATGATGGAGGGATGGACAGAGAGTGGAGGGTGATGTGTTTTTGAGGGGGGAGAATTGGAATGACTATTTTGAGAACCGGCAGTTGGAGTCTGAACTCTGTATTAAATCGGCCAATTAGGTCCCATTAGTTTTCTGGCTGAGCACATTCTAGATTGACTACAGCTTCCCTGCAACAAACAGTTGTCAGGAGGATCAGTCAATGCTGAAAATATGATAATATTTGTATATTTAGAATCATTTTAAAATGACTAGTTTGAAGAACTTGAAACACAAAAAATGCTATGCCCATGAAAAGGAGATTAAATCAAATTTTTGATTTACATAGTTGATCATGGTGTATATATTTGAACTTTCAGATGGCAGAACACTCCACCAAGGTCTAGTAGTTCTTTAACATTAAGACCCACTGTGCCTTTGGAAGTTACCAAGATGTCTGCTCATCATTCTTCTCTCCTGTTTCTACATGTTTTCTCCAGGAGTGTTTCCCCGACTGCGTGTGCGAGGACGCCTTCAACAACACCTACGCCTGCGTGCGCAGCGTCGCCCCCTCTACCAACCTCCAGTACTGCGAGTTTGACGATAACGAGGTATAACTCCCATCATGCATCTGGGTGGACCCTCGCCACATGTGATGTCACAAATGGCAAACATTGTAAAATGGCTTATAATGATGAATCCACCCCACACCTGGTGGTAAAATGATGGCCCTTTAAACACTGCTTCTGTTGTTTTTTTGTGTGTGTATTCTTAACCTTCACCTTTGACCCTTTGATCCAGGTTTTCGTGGAGGTGTACAACGTGACTGCCGACCCCTACCAGCTGGCCAACATCGCTAAGACCATTGACCAGGAGGTTCTGGAGAAGATGAACCATCGGCTCATGATGCTGCAGTCCTGCTCCGGACCCTCCTGCCGGACCCCTGGGGTGTACGACTCCAGGTGTGTTGCTAAGACACTAAGAGAGTCCTGTTATCTATTTGGTTTCTTGAACACTTATGGTCGTTTGATTGGATTTTTCTGATGTGGGTCCTCCACTCTGGTCACATAATATAATCTTACAGATCATGTGTTGTGTTGAGGAAGGAATTTCTGTCCTGTCTCGGACCAGAGTGTGATGTATGCCTCTTTCTTTCCTGCCTTCCTTCCTTCCTATTTTCTTTCTTTCTTTCTTTCTTTCTTTCTTTCTTTCTTTCTTTCTTTCTTTCTTTCTACTCCTATAAGCACAATTTGTTTATTATTGTATTATTATTTATTATTATATATTCATTCTGGTTACTTGTGAATGGTGACACAAATGAATGAAATCAAACTAAGACCATGTGGATTTGTATGTTCCCCCATGTATTTATTCTCTCTCCTCTCTGCCTCTCTCACTCTCTCTCCATGTCTCTCTCTCAGGTACCGCTTCGATCCCCGCCAGATGTTCGGCAGCCACCGGACTCGGCTGAGCCTACTGCGACACGGGCACAAGTGAGGAGCGAGACTCGCGTGCCTGCAGAGAGGATGATGAAGTTAACGGAAGAAGGGCTGTCTTTCTATGTGTCGTTTTGTGTGAGTGTGTGTGTGTGTGCATGCGTGATATTTTGTCATAGTTGATTCTGTCCAGCCTTTCTCGATGTTGATGCCTTATCTCTGGGAGTCTCCCAAAGTTTGATGATGGATGGATGGATGGAAGGAAGTGTAGAAGTCCTGGCAGGGTAAGAGTATTTAAAATCGGAGGCCTTTTTTGAGTGGTTGCAATACCCAAAACTGCCACTTTCTGTGTGGTGGGCGCCCTTACTCTTAAATGGACCTGCTGTAGTACAGAGGTCCATAAGAGTCCAGATCGTGGCTAACTGCACACTTGGAGACCTAAAGGGGTCCAAATCCCCAAATCTCCTACCAAGAGCTTCCCTTTTGTTGGCTCCCTGCTCGTCGTAACCATATCGATATTACACATACACACCTCCTTAATGCGTGTTTCCTGCTGTCTGAACAACCTGGGGTGAAATGGATGTCAATTCTGCTTGCTACTGTTTCAATCAAGACAAACCCTCGAAGCCCATCGGTCGATTCCTAGAGGAAGGTGGTTATTACGATTAAAACTAATTAAATGGGGAATCCATATTCATTTTTGAATTTTAATTGCAGAAAGTCTATATATTTTGCAGGGCTAAACTGCTCCTTGGCATGCTCCCGTTGAGTGTTGCCTTCCATATGAGCAAAAATGTGACTGGACCAGGACTGCTGTCCCTATAGGTCAGAGGACAGCCTCACCTTTTGACCCGGAAGTAATCAAAAGCAAGAATTGTGTCACAATGTTTGGCGTGTCATGTCGGATGATTGTTGGTTTACATGATTCACTCAGTTTTAGTTTAATCATCAAACCCTTTGTGAACCCCAAGATTTAGCAACCCACTGTAGACCCATGTGTCATAACTCATTATTGGTTACTCTTGGTCCAAATGCATCTGTTTGATATGTTAGAATGATTTTTAACCTCAATTTAAATAAATGTTCCGTTAGACATTTATAACATTTCATCGGTCTACTCAATAGAACAGGGAGCTTGTACACATATTGAAAACGTGAGTAAATATTAAGACACGGCTTGATGCTTGTTGTAGAAGTAGTCTTTTATTTGCAATTCACAATTAATTATGCAACTGTGATCATTTGGTGGGAGTTTCCAACTACATCATTATTTTAATGAGGAAAATGACCTTAGTGTTGTAGTCCAAGGGAACATATAACTGTGAAACTATAAATAAATGTCTTGCAACGTCAACACAACGACCAAATCAATGCTCCTTGCCTCCAAGTTTAGTTTCAAAATTCAAGTGTTTTAAAATGTGAACGTGAGGAATGAGCCACTCAATGAATTTGTGACTTCAAGAGGGCACCATTTTCTTTCTCTACACATCACATGACTAAAGATGGTAATGATGTCCCCGAACAATGATCTCTTGTATCATGTGAACACAAGCCCAAGGTTTACATGTCCTTATCACTCAACAACACAATTTGTTGTTCTAAAGTAGCGATAACATTTCAATTACATTGTCTTTATCTTGCAGACTTGAACAGGCGTTGTGAAACGGTGACAATGTTTTTTGTTGACAGTGATGCCAATTTATGGATCTGATCTTGTCTGTGTAGCCAAAGAGGGTTTTTTTTTTTTATTCTGCAGTTTGACAGTTTCACTGTTGAAATTATTTTAATCTTGATTTGTCAGTTCATGTTGCAGATTATCATGTTTTTGCAAGATTGAGTTATATTGGCATATCTGGATATTCTCTTACCAAACTTAATTATAATTTGTAGGGGACAGCTGTACTGAATCCAGACATAATTAATGTAACTTTCTAATTAATGTATGCACTTTTGTGGCACTTTTTTTTTTTTCAAAGGTTTGTTTTTAATTATGTATTGTGGCTTTTTGTTGAAATAAAAGATATTTTCATATCACCCAGAAAATGGTAAGACATGTGGTCTGTAAGAACATTATTGAATGATGCAAACCAAGATCCAACAAGGTCTACCTGATTAGTTTTGCCATCACAATCTTTACCAGTCAAAAGTATTTGCATTTGACGTAATCCACGTTTCTCAATTTCAACAGACGTCAACGTACAAATAAAAGCTCAAGTTAACACATGGGGCTGAAAAACTAGAATAATTTTCACTTTAGCCAATGTGGATAGTCTTAGACATAATTCATTTAACGACTTGTTTAAATTAATTTATGCACTTTTCCCGTGGCACCGGTATGTTTGTCAGGATTTCTATTTAAAGATGTATTTGTTTAGATATTTTCATATCACACAGAAAATGAGATGAGTCATGTGATCTGTGTAAGAACATTGTTGAATCATGCAAAACAAAGTCCAAGGTCAACCTGATTAGTTTATTTGCCATCACAAATGATACAATCTTTACCTGTCAAAAGAATTTGCATTAGAAGAAATCCAAGTTTTTCAATTTCAACACAAATCAACACAAATCAACACATGGAGCTGAAAAACTAGAATAATGCTCAGGTTATTTTAAAGTTGAACTTGAATAACAACATTTGCTTTTGAACTTCATGTTAAACACCCCATTATGTGGGCCATTCCTTGCGGTTGACCAATATGCAGTTATAATGTATGTCATGTGCCAAATATCCTTGTTTGACTGGCGTGTATACCAAAATGATCGTCCTACATACCACAAAAATGCAAGTACTCTTAGCCTAGTATTCTACATACTCAACCATATACAAAGATTACAATAAAATAACAAAGACAGGGATATTTAACTCAAACTTTCAGATTCCCCTCCGGTTATTGTAATAAGAAAACATGCAACGTATTAAAAAAGGAAGGCAAGGTGAACAACGATCTGTTGTGACGAGCCCTGCGAACATGAACATCTACAGGGACGCTTGTCACACAGACCCCCATACTCTCACGGGACACTTAGTCCATCCAGCATGGTGCTGTGCCACAAACAGCTGGCTATTGGATTACTGCTAAAACAAAAATAGAAGGAAAGTATGTATAAAAACAGGGAAATCTAAAGCAGTGACGAGGTGGTTGTGGGGAGGGTATCAACATATAAGTTAAAGGAGACGTGGTTTGGCCAGTTTAGACAAAGTCCCGGGACTTCTTGATGGCGCAGCAGAGCAGCATGCTGAAGATCATGCCGAAGATCTGCAGGGGTGGAGACGGAAAAAGCAGGAGTAAGCAAATCATGTAAACAAGGCAGTTTGACTCATAAGGGACTTGCTGCTGTTGAACTAGCCACACAAACGTGCATTCAGTTTGCCTTTAGATAGAAATGGTGTGGGGTTTTTGTCCGTCTTTCTGCTCGAAGACCAGGGCATGTTGACTGTGTGGTATGAGCACTACGCGTGCCCACCCACCACAGTATAGATCACTCTATAAAAAGCCTAATGTCGCCCCACAGATTCCAGCGACCTTGTAAATTTGTCATTGCAGCAAAATGCATTTACAAAAAATGCTCTGCAAACCATTTCTTCGTTGGGTTTCTATCTGTGTGGTCAGCCCGTGGGAGGACCCATATGGAGGAGGTGTACTCTTCGTTCACCCCTCTCGAGGCACACAGACTCACCATGATGACCCCGATGCCGATGCCCACCCCTCCGATGATGTGCAGCTTGCCGTTGAACACCTCGTCGATGGCAGCGGGGCAGCTCTGGGAACACAAAACCCAGCACCAGGAGATCACGTTAGCTGACCAGCCCTTTCATCCTCTACCATACTGGGCACGCACATGTCCAGAACGCGGTGTTTTTTTTGTGATTACTGGTCCGGCTGTGATCAGATACTAACTCTAGGCTTGCAAGAGGTCTCCAAAATCAGTTTCAACTGGATAGGTGTCAAAACATGAAAGAAAGTAGAAAATGCATTTCGTATGCATCCCATTAACAGGGCTGGGTCAAATGTGTTACCGTGGTGATGAGGACCTCCAGGCCCTCCTTCTTAGGGCAGATGTCCTTGGCCGCGTCGATCACAGTCCCCGTGGGGCCGCAGCAGTCCAGCTGTGAGGGGTAAACAAGCACCACACACACAGTCAGTTCCACTAGCCTTCATACGTTTAACACAGTGGCCTACTGGTGGCAATATAGACTTGCGTTTAACACAGTGAGCTATCGGTGGCTATAGCGAGTGGGTGGCAGGCAAATATAGCCTCTGATTTTGGGACTTGTTTACTACAAATTCCCTGGGTCATAGTTCCAATAATTCCAGTGAGGAGATATGGGAGCACGTCCAAGAGTTAAGAAACCAGAGAGAGACCAACTCTCAACAGTTGGTGAACGAGGCACACAATGACTTCCTCATCATCATCATCATCATCGTTTGTGCGTTGAACATGGAAACCTCCCGTGTGAGGGGTATGGACAACGATGGATCCACGGACACGCTTTTCGTCCCACACCGACTGGAGCGCGCGATGCGCGCCCTCGTCACATGTCTCACCCCGAAGTGGATCAGCCGCAGCGTCTCCTTCAGCGCCTCTTGGCGGGTGTCCTTGTAGTTGGCGTAGGTCTGCTTGTAGAACTCCGTCACGTCCTCCACCACCTAAACCGAGAGACGGGGAGAGATCAGCGCCGAGATTCGCCGATGGAAAAAAACGCTCGAATGCCAGAAACAGAGAAAGATGGACGTGTGCGCGCGTGTACGAGTTTGTGCGTGTCCCTACCCGGTCTTTGTTGGACAGGCCCCAGATTCCGGCGGCCACCTCCACTGCGAAGATGACGAGCAGGAAGAAGAAGAACTAGAAAAATAGACGTCGACAACGCACGTCAGTCTTGTGTGGTCACAACCCGACCATAAATTGACATGAGTCAAAAATGTTAGTTTAATTTGCGTGATTGGCAGATTGTGGTCGAATTGTCGGGGTTATGAATGTAAAAGGAGTCTTCACCAATCCTAGCATGCAGGGAGACTCCTTGATGGCGCCGCAGCATCCCAGGAAGCCGACCACCATCATCAGCGCTCCCGCGGCAATCAGGATGTACACGCCTAGCGCACACACGCACCACACACCACACACCACACACCACACACACAGTCAGGCATGGCACAAAACCGCTGGCAACACTTAACAATGGTTAATTAACATTAATTCATGCAGTAATAAGCATTTACAAAGATGATCTTAGTTAATAGTCTAGTCATTTACTAATGGTGTTCATGTTAGCAACGGTATTTAATTTATACATTATTTAATAGGGTTAACCCTAACCCACTACCCCTTATGCTGTATAATAATGCTTATTACGGCATTTACTAATGTTAATTAATGTACCCTTATTGTCAAGTGTCACCAAACCGTTCCGACAACCGTCGTCATACCGCAAGATCGTCTGGAAGCTGGAAGTCGTGGTTCGTTTGCTATTTTGGTTTGGGCTCCAGATGTGGTCGTGGGCGTCACAAGAGCTGCGGAGGCCAGCTACGACAATCAACAACCAGGCTCAGAATGTGCGTCGCGACAGTGGCGTCAGATGCTCATTTCAGTGAATGGTGGTGTAAACGGTAATAAACAGCCCTCTCTGAAGTCTCTTTAGTCTTGAGATGGGGGCTTCATTGTCTGTAGATGGCAGTTATGAGTCATAAACATTATGAATCATTTGCACATATAAATTAGACACAATGAGAGATTGCAGGCAGTGGGGGGGGGGGATCATTTAAATTGTCAACATGAGCACGCATGCACACACACACCAAGATGTTTGTAATTTCTACATCAATTCTCAACAACACATCAGTCCACTTTGCAGTCGGATTGAAACGGACAGATCGCAGCAGAAAGAAGAGGGAGGAATCATTCTCACTGTGACAGTTCTTGAGATGGAGGAAAACAAAAGAGTGAAAAAACAAAAGCATCCCTGTTCCCAAACAAAGAGAGAGGCCTGTATTTATTTGCGTGCGTGTGTCTATCTGCGTGCGTGTGGAGGGACGGACAGGCATCACTGTGGACCAGATTTGGCCTCATCTACCCTGCCTTCAGCACAGTGCCGCCATTATGCCCACACACACACACGATGACAGATTCAGCTGGATTTCAGTGCACACACACGCTCCAGAGCCAGTGGCGTTGAGCTTGAGGGCCACGGGTTGATGCCTGCACAGCCGTCCCCGACACTGTCGCTCTGAGGAAATCCTTTTAAAACCTCCAACAAGCCTTTCTTTCAACCGACTAGCGCTCCAATTAGCACTGCAGACACATCATGGCGTACTCGCGAGACACATCATGGCGTGCTCGCGAGACACATCATGGCGTGCTCGCGAGACACATCATGGCGTGCGCGCGAGGAGGCTAGTCGAGAGACGTAAACAAACATTCCATTGCTGCTGGGTTGTCCGCAATAGAATGCTATTGTTTATTCTGAAGCCACATATTTGGCCACGGGTAAATGTTTGAGGTTTCAGAGCAGCAAACCCCGTCCCACATGAAACTCTTAGTGAATGACGCGCAACTCGAGCCCAAAGTCGCCCTTGTTCTTCCGGTCTAAAATGGGGATCCACACCACCCGTCTGGGGAGGCCATGCTGGCCATTAGCCAAAGTTTAAACAGGTTTTTCTGCATACACAGATTGCCACAAGTTAACGGCCTGTTGTTGATTCCTCGCAATCTGGGGAGGTAACAGTTGACCAGTGTGTTATCTGTTTGAGTAGGCAGGCCAAGGCCAGAGATAGACAAATTGGTCAACTGCCGCTTGTAGTCAGACACTGTGGTCCACTGTGGATTCTTCATTCAAGAGCACACTGAGATGGCACCATCAAAACACCGGTTAACGTATTGTTTCAGGTTGGCCAAGGCCAGTGCAAGGCTAGGTCACTTGTCATACAAACAATCCAGCACCAAGCGAACAAGGAGCATTTGATGAGAAACTGGCTGTAGTGTTTGGTTCTTCCAGAATGACAAACGCCGTGGGTTGTGTTTTTCGTGCCTTGGGCCTGGTCAGCATCACATTTCTCCTGCATGATTGGCTCTGTAGGCCCAGCCCACTACCAAGCCAAACAATGGCAGATAAGGAGTGGCCTGTCTCTGTGGCAACAACCGAGGTAAAGAAATAAAAACACAACAAAAAAACAGCACCGCTTCTGTGAGTCAATGCCCCTAAAGAAAAACCTTTTCAATAACCATGTTACATATTCCAGGAACCACACTTTTAGCGTCGCGATTGCTGCTGTAGATATACATCTAAATGGTACGGTCCCCCACAGCAAGCAATGCAGTGACCTCACTCAACCCACCACCAGCAGGCATTGAGTACATTACGAGGGAAGTAAATGGCTCTTGTTCGGTTGGAAATCCACCTCTTTAGGTAGGGCGATCATGTACGAGAGCTGGAGGGACAGTGGAAACAAAGATTAGGAGGGTGTGATAGGAGTATAGGAGTATGGGGGTCTGCTAGTTCTGGTGAGTTTTATTTTTGTTTACTGGACAAAATGCAGTTGGGCATCTAACCAGAAGTGCAAGTAGTGCATAAATAAAACGCGGTAGTCAATATAATATTGCTATTACAATAAAAGGATGGTTTTTAACCACGGTTAAAAAACACTTTTAGAATCTGCTTTTATCTGCATCTGTTGTATTATGCCACCCTGCATTTTTACCTGCCAAATAGCCAAGTCTATCAGCCTATTGGCTGGTGGCAGGTTTTCATTTTGAGCCCTGAGGGCAACACGTGTATGCAGAGAATGCGTCGGCGGTGTTCCGATCGCCTCACCGGTGAAGAAGACGGTAGGGGCATCAGGTCCCTCAAACAAGGCCGCTGTCCGGGTGTCAAAACGCAGCCACAGCCCCACGGCCAGCACCCCTGTTCCAGCCAGCTGCAAACACAAACACGGGAAAAATGTAAAAAAAAATGAGGTTTTATTCTGACAGAACAAAAAACAGGTTTTACACATTTGTGGGTCGAGATGGCTGGTTTAACCTCTGCACACTGATTGCTCAATGTGCAACAGGTATGCAGCCTCACCCAGCCCCAGAGTACATTCAGGCTCGGCCAGGTGAGGCTGCTTAAACCGGCCATCATCCACACACACTCCCACAACATTCTTAAGACAAAAAAGGAATAACAGGCTCTTCAAGTGGTCTCTCTTCCTCCCCTCCCCCGATACAAAAGCCTCCTGACACAGCCTGTATAATAAGCCACTGATAGGCGACACCACTCCATGGACTGACTCCTTGAATCAGGGCCGTTGACACAATCCAAGCAGCCATGTTATTGGCTCATATTCACATACAAGA